>SKCR01035603.1:0-80664 GCA_019454045.1 Zanthoxylum bungeanum | reverse complement strand
TTATAGTTGATTAAATGGTTGGATTATTGTAATCATTATAATAAATAGTACCTAAATCGTTGATTAAATAGTTGGACTATTAAAATTAAGATAAAAGTGAAAGATTGACATTTAAAACATAATCCTAGGGAAAATGTATTTAAATGGTTTAATTTTCAAATTGGGAATAAATTTTAGGATGGTCCTGAAAAATAAATAGTTACTTTATTTGATAAACTAACATATTATGCCTAAGCCCGGAGTTAAGGAAATAGTAGAGCATAATCTTTGGAAGATTATGTGATGATAACTTAAGTGCTTAATCCATTAAGCTTGCCGCCTAAGTAGACTCCTTAATTCTGAATCAGAACTAAGGATTAGATCCTTCAAGTATGATACTGAAATTGAAGGATCTTCACAAATCTATATTTAGATTTTAGAAGTACTAAATTGCAATAAATAACTCTTGGAGAGTTAATGACTATTCTCAAGGAGACAAAGTCAAAGTTTGCAATTAGGCAAGTAGCGCAAGGGCACCTTACTTCAATATTCTAGAAGGCCAAGGCTTGGCCAAAGGCTTCTGGAATATGAAAAGGGCAAAAGGCAAAATCATTATAGTCTTCTGGTAAGATAAAGAAGATATCCCAAAATGTCTGCCTAAATGTGGCAAACGGGATTGCGGAAGCGTGACTGCCGTTTGGACAAAGCAGACATGAAGGAAATGAAGAACGAGCAAGGCTCTGACTTAAAATATATTTGTCATAATTATGTTCACTACTAGTATTGAAATTGGATTTTAAATACTTAGTGTGTGGTACATATATATATTGATGTTCAGAATCTGTTTTGAACAAGATACTGACTTTAATAGAGATTTATCTGCGAATAGGAAACGGGACGAAAGTCGCTATTTTAACCGTAGATACCTAACTTTAGGAACTACCCTCGGGTGTGTACTTAAATTAGGGAACTATTATAATGTAACTAGTTTGACTAGAAACATTATCTCTATATCAGTGTTTAACCCGCTGCGGGTGAACCTTTATATTCTAGAACACTAAAGTGTTTTATTATATATAGATGATATTGAGATAAACACATTAGATGTGAATAACAGAGTTTATATTTTGAATATAAAATAAATCTCAAAGATATAACATGACAAACAAATAGCTCAACTGATTTGATCATAAGAAACATATTGTGGCATTGTTGTTTGGGACCACAATTAACAAGACTCGTATATCCACACTTTGGAAGAGTGGGTACTCGGACTAATTTGATTCTATTCAATAAAGTCTACGAATCTAGTTTATTGGGTAAAGTGCCTAAAACACTATTTACTTGGTAAAAGTGTAAATGCCACCAATCTGTTAGCCCTAGTTCATAGTGAAGCAAGTGGGCCCATGTCTAGCTAGGCTAGAAGTGGATATGAATATTTCGTGACCTATACAGATGTGGCATTGCGTTATGGTTATGTGTTCTTTTTGAAGAACACAAATCGAAAACTTTAAAGTTTCGACACGAAATAGACAAACAGATCGGCTATAGTATTATACCGTCACGGTAAGACCGTAATGGAAAATACTTAAGCAATAATTTTCTAATTTCACTAGAAAGAGTAAGTAGTCTTTCTATGATGAGGACTCCTCCCGGACTCGTCAATTGACTGTGTGTCCGAACTGAGTAACCGAATTCTGTTAGACATGATAAGTTAATCATGAGTCACTCTGAGCTACCATTTCCTTCAACGGATAAGCATAAACAGTGCAGAACTTATTTTGAATAAGGTTCCATAATAATCTGTGTTGACAGATTTCATATTAGATATGAACAGGAAAAAAACTAGGTTTCTCAATCGTGAATATTTGGGTATGCTAGGCATATGTTTAGATGATACCAAACTAGAACCCAAATTGGATAAGTGCCAATTGTCGGTAATCCTAGGGATACCAAAGTATTGTACTTATACAACTACGAGAGAACAATGTAATTGTTGCTCACCATGCGGTTTCCTTAAAGGAATACCGATATGCAGTGGTAAGTGGGAGGATAATAAAACTCGATTGAAAATCGGAGTAATACTGTTCAAGGCACTGAATCCTAATAGAACACAAATAGTTCATCAATGATGAAACTATTACCATTAATCTTCGTATACACAACAACCGTGTAGTCGGAGAGAGTCAGAAAATAACCTGGGGTATGGTTTCTGATCTCACCTCATAAAGATGTCAATCTTTTAAGGTATACCAACTGACTACGTATGAGGAAGTGATACAAGGTATCAACTCCCTATTATGACAAAGTGTCATGAGTCCAAAATGGATTCCATGTATATCAACTATGTTTAGACACTAGTTGATGTACCACAAGGCATTGTGCCTATTGGTACTGTATTAGTCTTCAAGGAAGACATACATGGATGGCAACATACCAACGTATAAAGCTAGGCTTTTAGCTGAAAGGTATCGTTATCAACATTGTGTTGATTACGATTCAACCTTTTACCTGTTGCCACGGTAAATCCATTTGGATAATGCTTGCTAATGCTGCATGTTTCATTTATGAAATATGACAGCTTAACTGGAAAATCGCTTTCCTGAAAAGGAAACCTTTTGGAGGATGTTTACAACATCCTGTCGGTTTTGTCGTACCTTAACTAGCAAACAAGGTTTGCAGGTTATTCGATCCATGTTTGGATTGAAGCAAGCATAGGTTCTTGGAATTATCGTTTTGATGTAATCATAATGGTTTATGATTTGATTCAAAACGAAATGATTCTTGTGTATATAAGAGGGTTAGTGGGAGCGCACTGACAGTGGTTGTCCTATAATAATGATAATATGTCATTTCTTGGAAATGATATTCCCATATAAACTATCGGGGAAAGCTTGGCATTCGAATACTCTCCGACAAATCGTACATTGAAAAATATACGCGACCTGGTGTCTCATACGCTTTGAGCATATGGATTCACAAACAGGCCAATCCAAGTGATAGTCACTGGATTGAAGTTAGGAACATACTTAGTATCTTAGAGAACTAAGGATGTTGTCTTAGTCTATGGAGAATGAGAACTTGTAGTGACTGGGATCACTGTAGCAGTTTCTAAACCGATAAACGACTATGAGTCCGCAAACGTACTAACACCGTTTGAAATAACGTACAGTGAGCTGGAAATCTTCCAGGCAAGATTCTGTTACCGAATAAACAACAAATGTGGGTTATTGCTCTGCACTGAGGCGGCAATAGAAGCCTTCTGGGTCGATAATAAATCTAATTAGATTAGATATAATTCTGTTAGCAACTGAGCTAGGCGTCACACAGGCTAAAGAATTAATGGTCTCATCAACGATCCAGATACATACTTCGATATCTCTGATTCGTTCGGATCATACATCGTGGCGATGTGATGATCGAATAAATCGCGTCAGACGATAATTATGCAAATCCGCTGACGAAAGCCTTTTCTCAGCAGTTTGAGCCAACCGTACATAATTCAGGTGTCAAGCACTCGAGTGACTGGCTATAGGCCAAGTGGGAGATTGTTGGACAATTATGACCCATAGCGTCACTATTTGTACAGATCATGGTGTTGTTGTACAAATTAACTATGTGACAAAGGAGATTGCTCTCTTATCATTTGTGATTAGATCACCTAGATGTATAAATGATAGGAGGTCCCTATGATTTGTTCCTGGACGGAGAATGATATGAGACATAATCAGTCCACGAAGGATAAATCATTAAATATCCATAGTCAGAGTATTGTCGAGTTTGGACATCGATAAATACGTAAAAGACTAGTATTACACTTGTGAGCGTTGTGAGGGCACAACGACATAGTTTTCATATATTTGGGTATAGGATATTCATGCAAGTGTAATAGGAGGTTGTGTTTCACCGATGGTACGGGAAACAGCTTCGCTCTGGATAGACCCCATCGGAATTCCATTGGTAGTATGACTATGTGTCTATGGAAGTCCGAAATCAGGGTAGGTGTATTTGGTCTTAACCTGAGACTTGCACCGCTAATACTTTTGACAATCAATATACTTTGGTTGAGGTCGTCCAGGGCTTTAACAAGTTCTGTGTACGCCAATACTGGATATATTGAGATCGTAGTGTGTTGGGTGTGATGTCAAGACAGAAGTGTCACTCTAGTCATATGGAGATGATGGTCACGTAGGATACAGGACTGGTTCTCTTAAATGCTGCAGCTATCGGGATAAAATGACAAGGTCAGGTTTATCCGATTATAGAGACTAGTCACCAGACATCTGACATGTGCTTCGTACGGGGCATACATAATTCCAGCCCCAGGCCTAGCACGTGATCATTCGATACTGGACAGAAATACGCAATACTACGTATACTACGCCTGATATAGATCCTTTATTCCTGTAAGGATATTTCCGGAGAATTGGGTAGGCATGGCTCTTTGCTTAAGGCCAACCTTGTCTTATAAATCGGTATAAACGAGTACGACGAGGTACTTACGTGTTCGGATAGTCCGACGACCGAATTTACTGCCAACATATCCGGGGATCTCATGGGTCGCTTCCCAAAGATTCACCGATGACATATAACTCTCACTCTAAATCAATCTGGGATTAATTAGAAGAGAGAGAAAGTTAATCTGAGATTAATTACGGAGATATTTTATCTGGGATAAAATATCATAAAGAGAGATAACGATTATTTTGGAATTAATCGATTAACTAATATATTTGATATATTAAACGAAATTGGATTTCGACGCCGAATTAAAATTAGATTTTAATTCGGGCGAACGAGTTAATTTAGAATTAATTCGTTAGCGACGTGAATAGTGACTTCGCTAGGTGTAATCATTTAATTACGAAGCAACAGAAAATTCGTTAATTTGGAATTAGCGAACCCGAGCCCGAGATTATTTGCGAGCGCATTCACATTTCTAATTCGAGTGTGGCACGTGTGTAGACAACAGAACCTGGGCGACGCTGTTCTAGGCTCGCGGCCTAGTTGGGAAGTACGAAATAACATGGAGTCGCCACCCGGTGTGAACCGGGACAAAGATTTAAGGCCGCACTCACCCCTCGCAAGGGAAGACCTCAAACCGTTGGGTTCGGAATGGTCCCTTACTTATGTCACTTGTGATGATATAATTTGTGCAATGAACTAACCAAGTCTACTCAATAATCATGCTCAAGGGTACTTAGATCTAACATGTTTTCATCCAAATAATTCCACGCAATGTAACACAACGAGCATATTGAATCATAAAGCAACATGTATAAATCATTATCCTAACACATCATAAACTAATAATATGCATAAAGAACAACCTAAATATGCTTTAACAAATAAATAACAACTAAATTATGCCATGCTTTAAATAATAAACAAACAACCTAAAGACTATAACATGCTCAAATACAAAATTGGATGAGACGAGATATGTGTATCTTAAGTGGTACGTGGCATTGTATCCCGAGTGCAGACCATATTACCGTCCATTCGGAATCGGCTATGGAATTTATGTCCGGGTTTCCATCCGATATACCACAAAAGGGAACACATATCCCGCTCATCTAACAATCACATCATGCCTCAAATGACTCTCATGCAATTATATATCAAGAGAAATAAACAAAAATAAAGAAGATAAGTAAAAAGGGTGCCCTCAGGTCTAACCTCTTTTGTCGTCTAAGAAAGGGCGTTACACGTCCGTTGGAAGGGAGATTGATCCGATGCTTTTCCGATTTGTCTACTCAATGTCTTTCCTCGCTGCTTTGATGCTCGGGCTGCTGTTTCAAGTCCGTTTCACTGCTGTTTCGCTGCTCTCGTTTCAGGTCACTGTCTTGGTGATTTAGTGGACTGTTTTGAGTGATTTTGAAGGCTAATGGAGCTGCGGTTTTGAGGGTTTTTTAGGGAAACTTTATGGAGATTTTTGAGGGGTTTTCTAGGTGATTTTAGGGCTGTTTTGCTGGCTAAAGTCGCAGCCAAAACTGACCAGAACAGAAGTTGAAGATGCGCAGTTCAAGGTGCAGTGGGGGCGTTTTTGGGGACTGTTTTGGGGCTGCGAATGGGGCTGTGTTTGGAGAGTTTTTAGTGCGACTTTAGGGATTTATTTGAGGCTTATTTTGGTGTGTTTTAGGGCTGTGAATGGTGGCTAAAATTCGGCAATGGAGGGCAGTGAAAGGGGTTTAGGCGTGAAGGGTGTTGGTGAAGGGTGAAAGATGCGGCAATGGAGGGTGCTTAGGTTTAATGATTCGGCAATGGAGGCTTCAAGGAGGTTTTTGGACGTGCAAGGAGGCTTGAGAAAGTGTTTGGGACGTGCTTGGGGAAGTATGTGTGCTAGGTTTGTGAACGTGGGGCGTGAGGCGTGGCTTGAGGGGCAATATGGGCTTGACGTGAGGATCAGGTGTTGCTTGAAGGTAATAGGAGAGTGTGCGCAGGGTAATGTGGCGTGGAGGAGTTGAGAGAGAGCTGAGCGTGGGGTACTTGGCAACGTGAGGGTTTGATGCGTATTTGGCTTGAAGTTTGAGTGGAGGGCAGTAAGTGGGTTTTGTGTTTGACGTGAATTGGAGGCTATTTGTGAGGGTTTATTCTTTGTGTTTCTTTTGTGAGAATGAGTCAGCCCGCCAGGTTTGGTTTGTGTGGAGAAGGGTTATTTTTATAGGCCAAGGGAGGAGGTTTACCTTGTTGGAGAAGGAATAGGATTGTGTATTAACTGGGATATCTTTTAATTTAGTATGATAAGGAAATCTTTAATTAGGGGAATTGATTTGATTTGTTCTTTTTAATTAAGGATATGATTATTTAAATTGGTAGGTGATTTAATTAAATTAGGAATGTGATTTATTTTAATTAGGAATGTTATTTATGGAATTTAATTTGAATATTTTAATTTGGGAAATGAATTTTAATTTGTGACATGTGTTTTATTTAATTTAATTGGATTTATTTAGTTTGTGACATGTATTTTAAATGTTTTAATTATTTAATTTGTGAGATGTGTTTTAATGGGTTTGGTGTGTTTTAAAACAGAGGTCCAACGAGCAACCCGAAGCCAAACAACGAGGTTAAATCCAACGAAAATTCAATTTTCCAACTTTACCCTTCCAACGTCCGTTTCCCGCGACTTTCACAACTAAAGAGGTAGTGTCTCCATACGAGACTCATCATCGGGCTGATATGCAAAAATGCGATGCCTACAGTCGCCCCCACTTTGATAGGACTTGTGCAGTGTGTGACAATGACAATCCTATCAAAGTACGTGCAATGCATTTTTACTTACCTGGCTCGCCAGCTGTCACCTGGTCTGCCTGCTGTGCTGAGTTGATAATGCTAAACCCCGTACCTAGGGCGTCGCGGTTGCGTCTCCTTACCTAGAGTGCCGCAGTGATGATGTTGGTTGTCTGGATGCTAACCCCGTACCTAGGGTGTCGCAGTGGCGTCTCCGTACCTAGAGAGCCACAAATGTCTGAATAGTCCACATGCCGTACCTGGCGTGCTAACCCTGTACCTAGGGCGTCGCTGTGGTCTGAATGCTAACCCCGTACCTAGGGTGTCGCAGTGACGTCTCCGTACCTAGAGAGCCACAAAATGTCTGAATAGTCCACATGCCGTACCTGGCGTGCTAACCCCGTACCTAGGGCGTCGCTGTGGTCTGAATGCTAACCCCGTACCTAGGGTGTCGCAGTGACGTCTCCGTACCAAGAGAGCCACAAAATGTCTGAATAGTCCACATGCCGTACCTGGCGTGCTAACCCCGTACCTAGGGCGTCGCTGTGGTCTGAATGCTAACCTCGTACCTAGGGTGTCTCAGTGACGTCTCCGTACCTAGAGAGCCACAAATGTCCGAATAGTCCACATGTCGTACCTGGCGTGCTAACCCCGTACCTAGGGCGTCGCTGTGGTCTGAATGCTAACCTCGTACCTAGGGTGTCGCAGTGACGTCTCTGTACCTAGAGAGCCACAAAATGTCTGAATGCTAACCCCGTACCTAGGGTGTCGCAGTGACGCCTCCGTACCTAGAGTGCCACAAATGTCTGAATGTTAACCCCGTACCTAGGGTGTCGCGGTGACGTCTCCGTACCTAGAGAGCCACAAATGTCTTAATGCTAACCTCGTACCTAGGGTGTCACGGTGACGTCTCCGTACCTAGAGAGCCACAAATGTCTGAATGCTAACCCCGTACCTAGGGTGTCGCAGTGACGCCTCCGTACCTAGAGTGCCACAAATGTCTGAATGCTAACCCCGTACCTAGGGTGTCGCGGTGATGTCTCCGTACCTAGAGAGCCACAAATGTCTGAGTGCTAACCCCCTACTAGGGTGTCGTAGTGACGCCTCCGTACCTAGAGAGCCACAAATGTCTGAGTGCTAACCCCGTACCTAGGGTGTCGCAGCTGTGTATATCTCCATACCCGGAGTGCCACAAATGTCTGAATGCTAACCCCGTACCTAGGGTGTCGCGGTGACGTCTCCGTACCTAGAGAGCCACAAATGTCTGAGTGCTAACCCCGTACCTAGGGTGTCGCGGTGATATGATGATGGTCCATTTCAGAACCGTACTCCATTTTCGGAGTGCCATTTTCGGCGAGTGATGAGATAATGGTCCATTTCCGAACCGTGCTCCATTTCCAGAGTGCCATTTCCGGCATGCTCATTCCCGAGCTGTCCATTCCCGGACTATATCTCCATTCCCAGCGTGCCATTCTCGGCGTGTCCATTCCCGGACTATATCTCCATTCTCGGAGTGCCATTCCCGGCGTGCCATTCTCGGCGTGTCCATTCCCGACTAAACTGATCTGATGTAATGTGGGCCTCGCCCCCAGAATGCCATACCCGGCAATGTTGATACTGATGTAATGTGGGCCTCGCCCCCAGAATGCCATACCCGGCAAGACTGATACTGATGTAATGTGGGCCTCGCCCCCAGAATGCCATACCCGACAAGACTGATATTGATAAGATGTGGGCCTCGCCCCCAGAGTGCCATACCCGGCAAGACTGATACTGATGCTAATAAGGGCCTTGCCCCAAACTGATGCTAATGTGGGCCTCGCCCTAAACTGATGCTGATGTAGCCCTCGGCCCTGGGATTCATTCCAAATTCTGACGACATGGGCCTCGGCCCTGTGATTCATTCCAAATTCTGAAGACGTGGGCCTCGGCCCTGTGATTCATTCCCTGGATTCATTCCAAATTCTGACGACATGGGCCTCGGCCCTGGGATTCATTCCCTGGATTCATTCCAAATTCTGATAAGGTGTTCCTCAGCCCTGGGATTCATTCCCTGGATCCATTCCAAATTCTGACGATGTGGGCCTCAGCCCTAGGATGATACTGATGTGGGCTTCGCCCCAAAACTGAAACTGATGTGGGCCTTGCCCCAAAACCAATACTGACGTGGGCCTCGCCCCAATACTGTTGTGGGCCTCGCCTCAAACGGATATTGATGTGGGCCTCAACCCCAGGACTCATCCCCAAACGAATACTGATATGGGCCTTGCCCTCATGCTGACTCTAATGTGGGCCTCGCCCCATGCTGATACTGATATGGGCCTCGCCCCAAACGGATACTGATGTGGGCCTCGCCCCCATGCTGATACTGATATGGGCCTCAGCCCTGGGACTCATTCCCAAAACTACTACTCGTATGTTGCTGATTCTGGTTGGTTTGTCTTTGCCGCTTTCTCTTTTTCTTCTTTGAAACCTGTGAAAAATAAAACAAACACAAAAAAGAATGCAAAATATGTTACGTGTATGCATGCATGCATGAATGATTTTCCTATCCCGCTGGGTTAGGTTTTCCGCCAGTTCTCCAGGTGATTGCTCGGCCTTCTCTCTAGTCTCATGACCCAATATCTTGTTATGTCCCTGATTCACGATGTAGTAGACTGGTCGCCCCTAGTCTTGATTCAGCTTTCTGCTCTCTGTTGTTTTGTACTTGATCAAGATGAACCACATGGTGAGGCCTTCCATATCATCATGCTATATCACATTCTACGAAATAGTCCCAATAGTTATACATATCATTGTCCTCAAAGAATGCTTAATAATGAAACCAGAGAACCTTCAAAACATTTGATGCAACTCAAATCCAAGTTTTTGAACAAATGATCTATGCCAGACTCAAATTGTGTGTGTGCAAATGTTCTTTCACAACTTGATTCCTAAGTAGGCCAACTCAATGATTTTGTTTCAAAAATCGGGATCGATGGGTCAAACCAACCTAGATGTCTCAATTATGCATGTAGTTTCTTTTCTGTGCTCCATGAGGTAAAGTTTTATTTCTCTTTTGTCTTTTTTTTTTCTTTTCATTTTGAACTTCTTTTTTCTTTTCTTTTCTTTTTCTCTTTTTTTTTTCTTTCTCTTTTTTTTTCGACACACCTACCCTTTAAGGTAGCATTTCTCCTCATGGTGGTCCTAATACCCGCCCATGGGTAGCTTCACGCTTATCAGTTATAGGTGGTTCAATTCTTTTCTTTAGAGACTTTTCTTTCATTTTCAACCATACCACACATCATAACATAAGCAAATCAAGATAGACATTTAGGCGAACGGTCATTCACCGACCTACAATTTCTTCAACTAGTCACTTTGCTAACTACTCAGGTTTTCACTGCTAAGAACCATAATCAAGTGCTTACGAGTCTAACATAGATCAATTACTCAAAGCATCAGATAAAAGCACGTCAAGGGTTTATCGTTTCTAAGGTTTCACCCTAAAGCAAACAATTTCATCATCGGACTTATGTCTAACTATCAAAGACTAAAAACAAACAACAAATTTTTTTTCTTTTTTTTTTTCTTTTTTTCTTTTTTCTTTTTTTTTTCTTTTCTCTCTTTTTTTTTTCTTTTTTTTTTGAAGGCCCCCAATGGTCTTCCTATCTCTGCCGTAAATTTCTCTGTTTCTCAATTTCCTTTTCCCCGATATCCATGTTTGCTAAACTCTTCTTCGACAAGTCTTATTTTTTTCTAACCCAACGGATATCTATGATGGCTTTTAAGACACGAGGGTTAACATGATGCATGTATGCATGAGATGCATGGGATGTATGAGACATAATATGCATGGGGTTATCAAAAGCGTAAAGGGTGGCCCCAATAGGTCATACGGCTATGGTTCACATGTGGGTTTACGGGAGTGTGGACAAAGGCTCTCGTTTGATGAAGGATTACCCACAACTAGGACTCCCCACTCAAGGGTTCAAGCGACCAAGTGAGTGCACCTTTTTTTATACCTCACGGTACGTGCCAATGAGTTACGGTGTGTGACTAACTGTCGAATGGATTTCCCGTTGTAGATTCCCCAGAGGGAGGGTGGAGCGAGGCTCTCTTAAGTACCCAAGCCCCTTAGGCTCTTATCTCTTGGTGTCAGGAATAAACAACGAGTCTTCCAAACTAGTCTGTCACAACGAGCTACAAATAATGATTATCTCGGTGTCTTCACAGCTTTTCCTTATGAAAAGGTAGTGAGTGAAGGAAGACATCGAACCATTACCTAGCCTTAACAATGCCTTTGATTACACCCCTTTCAACTCACTATAGAAACGATTAATTAAAGCACAAATTATACACATCACAAGACATGATTTCGAGGCCGATTCTCTAATCCCCAGTGGAGTCGCCAGACTGTAGACAACAGAACCTGGGCGACGCTGTTCTAGGCTCGCGGCCTAGTTGGGAAGTACGAAATAACATGGAGTCGCCACCCGGTGTGAACCGGGACAAAGATTTAAGGCCGCACTCACCCCTCGCAAGGGAAGACCTCAAACCGTTGGGTTCGGAATGGTCCCTTACTTATGTCACTTGTGATGATATAATTTGTGCAATGAACTAACCAAGTCTACTCAATAATCATGCTCAAGGGTACTTAGATCTAACATGTTTTCATCCAAATAATTCCACGCAATGTAACACAACGAGCATATTGAATCATTAAAGCAACATGTATAAATCATTATCCTAACACATCATAAACTAATAATATGCATAAGGAACAACCTAAATATGCTTTAACAATAAATAACAACTAAATTATGCCATGCTTTAAATAATAAACGAACAACCTAAAGACTATAACATGCTCAAATACAAATTTGGATGAGACGAGATATGTGTATCTTAAGTGGTACGTGGCATTGTATCCCGAGTGCAGACCATATTACCGTCCATTCGGAATCGGCTATGGAATTTATGTCCGGGTTTCCATCCGATATACCACAAAAGGGAACACATATCCCGCTCATCTAACAATCACATCATGCCTCAATGACTCTCATGCAATCATATATCAAGATAAATAAACAAAAATAAAGAAGATAAGTAAAAAGGGTGCCCTCAGGTCTAACCTCTTTTGTCGTCTAAGAAAGGGCGTTACACGTCCGTTGGAAGGGAGATTGATCCGATGCTTTTCCGATTTGTCTACTCAATGTCTTTCCTCGCTGCTTTGATGCTCGGGCTGCTGTTTCAAGTCCGTTTCACTGCTACGTTTCAGGTCACTGTCTTGGTGATTTAGTGGACTGTTTTGAGTGATTTTGAAGGCTAATGGAGCTGCGGTTTTGAGGGTTTTTTAGGGAAACTTTATGGAGATTTTTGAGGGGTTTTCTAGGTGATTTTAGGGCTGTTTTGCTGGCTAAAGTCGCAGCCAAAACTGACCAGAACAGAAGGTGAAGATGCGGCAGTTCAAGGTGCAGTGGGGGCGTTTTTGGGGACTGTTTTGGGGCTGCGAATGGGGCTGTGTTTGGAGAGTGTTTAGTGCGACTTTAGGGCTTTATTTGAGGCTTATTTTGGTGTGTTTTAGGGCTGTGAATGGTGGCTAAAATTCGGCAATGGAGGGCAGTGAAAGGGGTTTAGGCGTGAAGGGTGTTGGTGAAGGGTGAAAGATGCGGCAATGGAGGGTGCTTAGGTTTAATGATTCGGCAATGGAGGCTTCAAGGAGGTTTTTGGACTTGCAAGGAGGCTTGAGAAAGTGTTTGGGACGTGCTTGGGGAAGTATGTGTGCTAGGTTTGTGAACGTGGGGCGTGAGGCGTGGCTTGAGGGGCAATATGGGCTGTGACGTGAGGATCAGGTGTTGCTTGAAGGTAATAGGAGAGTGTGCGCAGGGTAATGTGGCGTGGAGGAGTTGAGAGAGAGCTGAGCGTGGGGTACTTGGCAACGTGAGGGTTGATGCGTATTTGGCTTGAAGTTTGAGTGGAGGGCAGTAAGTGGGTTTTGTGTTTGACGTGAATTGGAGGCTATTTGTGAGGGTTTATTCTTTGTGTTTCTTTTGTGAGAATGAGTCAGCCCGCCAGGGTTTGGTTTGTGTGGAGAAGGGTTATTTTTATAGGCCAAGGGAGGAGGTTTACCTTGTTGGAGAAGGAATAGGATTTGTGTATTAACTGGGGATATCTTTTAATTTAGTATATGATAAGGAAATCTTTTAATTAGGGGAATTGATTTGATTTGTTCTTTTTAATTAAGGATATGATTTATTTAAATTGGTAGGTGATTTAATTAAATTAGGAATGTGATTTATTTTAATTAGGAATGTTATTTATGGAATTTAATTTGAATATTTTAATTTGGGAAATGAATTTTAATTTGTGACATGTGTTTTTTTTAATTAATTGGATTTATTTAGTTTGTGACATGTATTTTAAATGTTTTAATTATTTAATTTGTGAGATGTGTTTTAATGGGTTTGGTGTGTTTTAAAACAGAGGTCCAACGAGCAACCCGAAGCCAACACAACGAGGTTAAATCCAACGAAAATTCAATTTTCCAACTTTACCCTTCCAACGTCCGTTTCCCGCGACTTTCACAACTAAAGAGGTAGTGTCTCCATACGAGACTCATCATCGGGCTGATATGCAAAAATGCGATGCCTACAACGTGAAATCAAGCGTCAAATCGCTAGTCGCATCAAGCGTTAAATCACAAGTAACTTTGAGTGATGTGACTTGACAACTTGATGGATTGCGTGATGTGAGTGGTTGGGGCTTTAATGGTTTGACTTTTAAAAGCCAAATTCAAGTGAAATTCATTTGAAATTCAAATGTGTGTATATAATACACAAATTTGGAAACCAACCACAAGATTCTCTCTTCCTCTCATCTCTCTCATTCTCACGCCCTTGGGGCCAAAAACACTTACTGGTTTTCAACAAAACCGTGAGTAGTAGAGAAGCTTGGAGTGTGATTTTGTGGCAAAATCACAAGTGCTAGCACACTTACGAGACATGAGAAGGTGATAGGGAAGTCCACCCATGAGCCGGGAACCATTCGACGAAGCTTAGAGCTTGACGATGTTGATCCAAAAGGGCGAAACCAGTGAGCACAAACAGCCCACTGCCAAACCAGTGAGGAGCAGATTTTGAAGTTTCGTTGCCTCCGCGTCGCTCAACCGATCGATGTGAGTATTCCACAACTTCTTCGATTGTTATTCACACATGATTCATGCTTATAATTGATCTTGGGACCTTAATAGAAACCAACAGTTGCAACGCTCTCGACCTAGCATCGCTACTCGTAACAGAAACAGTTTCATTTCAGTTCAATTGCAACTTCGGATGTTAGAGGCCTTCCTAGGGGTTTCGTATCAGCATATATACAAGCATTATGTCATGTTACAAGCATAATTCATGACTTGAATACTAATTAAGTTTATCAATTATAGATCATCGTAGGAACCGCAACTTCCTTCGGTGAAATAAAGTAATGCGAGCCAGATTCCAAATCTATGAGTGGACCCTTTTTCTCAAATTGATTTTACTTAATTGCTTTTGATGTGAGACTTATCTTTCAGTACATAGGATGTTAGCCGAAATGATTTCCAATTATTTTATGAATGACTATATTTTAGAAAGTTTTGATTTGAAATATATAATTTGATGATTTTTGGAGGCTTGGGGGAAAACCCAACTCAATTGTAACTTGGTACAGATATTAGAATTGACAGATTCAGAACATGTGGACATATAGAGCATGACTAGGGGGATGACGATACGTAACGCCCCTAGATCCTAGTTCAGGACTAGGGATGACATATGTCCCTAGAACCTAGATTCAAGGACATGATGGTGGCATGCATTGGGGGACGGCGGTATGTAATGCCCTAATGACATGGATTTGCACACCTTGCTCTAGTTTAGTGGCTTGGGGAACGACGATATGTAACATCCCCATGCGTCCGGTTTTCACCAGATTTTGAGAAACAGATTTTCAAAGACAGATTTTCAGAGACATGGTTTTCAGAAACAATAAGTTTTATGAAAGAGTTTACTAGAGGATTCAGTTTTATAAGAAAGTAATTTCAGAATTTTTCTAAAAGAAAGGTTTCCATAAAGGTTTTCCAGAAAGGGAACTGTTTTCAGATAAGAAAGAATTTTCAGAAAGATCAGACTTCTTTGAGATGATTTTGATTTCAGTAAAATGAATATTTCCTAATGTGTTTCGATTTTTTGTTTTTAAACTGTCCTCTCACTAGGTCGTTCAAACGATCTAACCCCCTATCTTTTTTGTTTTGCAGGTTTACCCAAAGGACGAGCTCGGGAGGATGGATATTGATGGCAGTCACTAGGATGTCTGGGTTTAGAAGGTCGAGTACAGAGGTTCAGCATAGTCAGTGTCAAGTAAAGTTGCATGTCAGTCATTAGTAACGCATAAGTCTTGGTAGTGTATTAAAAGTGTTCTTGAACAAGAGTTGTAAAAAGAAATATATTTGAGTATACAGTTATAAGTATTAAAGTAAATTGCATATTGTCGATTTGGGCAATGATCCCATGTATGAGTTTACATTTGAGATAGAGTTGTGGTATGGATCACAGTCAAAAAGTCAGACGCTCGGGGGGATATATCAGTCTATTCCCTGCCGGTAGCATCTCCTGGAGGGGGATGTTACAAATAAAATACTAATTGTATTAAATAATAATGATTTTTTAGGAATCAAAAAAATATAATTATAGGAATTTAAACGCAAAAATTCATCCATAACATTGCCTAAGAGATTAATTCTCCATGAAAGAAATAAACCTAGCCTGCAAATAATGAAGCAACATTGTTGGACAGGATTTTCTTCCCTGTACGTGCGGCTCTCTGCTCCCTCTGTTCTCCTCTAATTTACAGTGCTGGTCCCATTTTATAAAGATTACTCAGCCCTAGAGAAATCCTAATTAAATCAGGATGCCATTCACGTGGAAGGTTTTTGATTTGATTTCCAATTATTTGCTTTGGCTTGCGTGCGACTTGCGTCTGTTGTACAACTCTCTCGGCTTGGCTCCCATTGCTTTCATGCACATGTTTCATTAAGCAACTAGATGCCATGTTTCCTGAAGCAATTCTTAAAGCCGACCCATATGCTTTTAATCCGACAGTATTGGTTTCTTTTTCATCCTGCAAATAAATAAGAAGTCAGAAAAATAACTTAAATGGATAAATATTTCCTAAATTAATGTTAAGGTAAAAAATATTCTAAAAATATACAATATAAAACTTAATACTTAATATTAAATCCTTACTAAAGGATGCTCAAAGTACATTTTCATGTACTTATCACAACCCTTAACTAGCTTATTGCTAATCCCTAGCAATTCAAGTGCAGAAATAAAATACTAATTAGATTAAGATAAACTAAAAACAAATAGATAAAAATTATATTTGTCTAAATAGAGGATGGATGGATTCTTGTATAAGGCATTACATTGCTCCTCGTATACACTCCTTATATTTACAAAGGTAGGGAAATCCTGAGCTAAATGGTCCATTCCATTGAAAACAAAACAAGTGATTTTAGGCTTTCCTTGGGTAAGACTATGGACAGCTCTATGATCTTTAAGTTTTAAAGCCTCTATTTCCTTAGTTAGTAGCTCAACATGTGCTTTAAGAATGTCATTCTCTCCAAAGTGGTGTTGTCTCCGCTAAAAGTAGTGGAACATGTCCTATCAGTACTGTCAATGGCATTAGGTCCACTCCAAGTGTGGGATTTTTGAGTTAGGTCATTCAAATACTCTATAGCCTCATCATGATCATTTTGTAAAAACTCACCATTGCACATCATCTCTACAAATTGACGTTATTTAGGGGTTAGGCCGTCATGAAAATAGCTCAATATGTGCCAACTCTCATACCCATAGCGAGGACATATAATTAATATCTCTTTAAATCTCTCCCAAGTTTGATAAATGGTCTCACTGTCTTTCTGGGAGAATGTAGAGATCCGACATTTGAGGACAATAGTCTTATAGGGTTGAAAGAATTTAGTTAAAAATGTTGGAGTTGGTCCTTGGAGTGCCAATCTGAATTATACGTTTTATTATTTATTAATAAAATAACTATATTTTCATATCTTATT
Source organism: Zanthoxylum bungeanum (assembly GCA_019454045.1). Lineage (NCBI taxonomy): Eukaryota > Viridiplantae > Streptophyta > Magnoliopsida > Sapindales > Rutaceae > Zanthoxylum > Zanthoxylum bungeanum. The sequence continues at coordinate 63,359 of SKCR01035603.1, read as the reverse complement.
AATGGTATTGTCATTATGCGTATTAGATTGATATATAGTTATGCTAAGTATGACATCGACCTTAGAATAGTCTTGTAGTAATACTGGACACTAGGTGGTCCGATGTTGGGATAAGTATTACTATTATAAACTACTATTAAAGTAAATATTCATAGTCATTGGTTTTGGAATACAGTTGAATTCTTATAACCTAGAAGACTAGCACATATCGTATATTGGAATTGGAGTCCAATAGTTTAACCCGATGTACCAAGAGTTTTGGAAACTCGTATAGACTTGTGGGTATTGGTTGGACTGAATTCTGAATGACTCACAGGTGATTCCTAATAGTTGGAAGTACACACCACCGTCAATAGGAATCTCCTCGAGTCGAGTAACATATGTAATCCTTTGAATATAGGATAACATTGATTTTGTGTGAGATACTCCACATTTTGTTGATCGATGCACTCAGTAATCAAGTGCGAAGCAAGATAGGATTTGTCGGCTCGTATGTGTACCATAAGGGGTTTAGGTATCCATGTGAGTAAAGTCATGATTCTTAAAGCTTTGGCCAAAGTCGATCACCTAGGGTGGATCGCATCAGTTATGAAGAATCGTTGACATGTCAACATGAGATGTGCGCCTCGGAAACTTGACGGTGTATTCTATGTTTCCTAAGCATAACTCGGATATCCTATGATTGAGGGATTGTTAAACATATGTGACGACCTCGAATTGTATAGTTCAGAAAGGTCGTTCGTGTTCTTCGCGAATTCGGAGGTGGCCGAATTGCGTACATATTAGCTAGGCTTATATGACAAATGAGTCTAAACTTAGAGAGTCCCAATATAAAGTGTACTCGTTGAGCACTTGGATAGCCGATTAATTTTGATAAAAGATAATATTCGATATTATACTCATGTTTTATTGGATATCATTGATTATTTACTTTGACCTAATTGGATTAATTGGATTAATTCAATAATTACATAAGGGCTTAATTATAAAATCATAATTATCTCTACCATTTGAGGATATTATGGTATTTGTAAGTATGTAATAATATGTGGTTTTGGCTTGATTTAATTGGATTAAAACAAAGTGGCAAATATTTAACTAATCCATTTCCTAATCCTTGGCTTGATTTAATTGGATTAAATCAAAGTGGGAGACAATGGAGATTAGTCACACCTAATTATACATATTTGGAAAAATTAGATTAAGCTCACATAAAAGTTGATTACAACTTTTATTAATTAAAAATTACGTAAGTTTTTCTATAAATAACAAGCTTTAGGAAGGTTTTAATTAAGCAAACTAAAAGCTCGAGAAAGCTAAGTACAAGTAAATTCTTAGAGAAATTAGCCTAAGTTAGAGAAGTGTTTAGAGAAGCTTGAGAGGTGTGAACAACATTTTATCTAGGAAAAATCAAGATTGGATATTGGGGTGAAGCTTGTTAGCATTGGAATCAAGATTGGATCTTGGAGTCAAGCTTGCTAATCCTTGGAAGTTCTCCAAATATTTCAACAAAGAGAAGTGGATTGGATTTGTGAATCAACCTTGCTAGGTAAGTTTGATCTTCTCTAAAAACTATATTTTTCATTAGTGAGGCATATAGTGATGAATTATGTATTAGATACATAATGTTGAAATTAGGCTAATCAATTGTATTAGGATGCTTTGGAAGTATAAACGCAATATGCTTGTGATTGGGTCAAAATATTTATGTTAGACATAAACATAAAATTAGAGTTTGGAACTCTAGATTAAAGCTTAGAACTATGACTATCATTCTAGAATCACTTGACCACCTTTTGGTGACCTATAATTATTTAGGAGACATTTCTTATTGGGATTCTAATTTGGTTTGCGTATTGGATTCAAAATTTACGCAAGTGCGTATTAAAAATAAATTTATGTTTTTGTAAAAATATTTTATATTTTGAAAAAATTGATTTTTATTCTATAACATGTGTTGATGTTGATTTTGATGTTAAAGATTAATTTTGGGAGTTCCAGTGAGCTGAAGGAAATTAAAATAGCATAGAAAGAAAAAAAAAATTGAAAAGAGGTGGGCGCTACAGTGCCCGCGGTATACGCTACACGTGCTAAATTTTGTTTTTCACCGTTCTTGATTTTCCTAACTCCGATTTAGCCCTTTTTTTTCCTATACACTCATAATAGAATATAGCATTTCATTAAATATTTTATAATTACACCTATACTTGATATCCACGGGTTAGACCCATTTTCATTGAAGGGGGACCGATCCGATCCTAGGGGTTCCACAACTGCCCCAACAGAATGGTATCCGTAGCACGACTTAACCACAAAACACATGTTTTTGAATCTATAACATAGTAATTTTAATTTAATTATGCATAAGTCATATTGGATATGTATTGCATGTTTTAAATTAAACTTTTGACCTAATTAAATTAATGACTTTATTGTCATAAATCTCCCATGATTAGGTGATTATTTTATTTAAGTAATAGTATTAGTAATATTTGAGAATTATTGGAAGGTCCGTCTTGTCAATATGGAGATGAATAAGTTCTTACTACTTATATCCAATATCGTCATTAGTGTGAGGGTATAAGTGCTCGAAACTTAGGTCGCTCCGGTAAAACATTAGATGTAGCATCATGGTTAACATAGTCACCAAATATCGTCATTAGTGTGAGGGTGTACATACGAACCTCATTAGTGCACATTGATAAGTATACACCTAGAACACGTCTTAATCCAATATCGTCATTAGTGTGAGGATACGAAATGATTCAGGACCAAACTAGGAGTCACATGAAGTGATTGACCTTGGAGGTATACCTATAGAATTTATAAGGCCAATATCATCATTAGTGTGAGACTGGAGTAAATGTCATGGGATCCACTTCCTGCTATGAAATTCTGATAGTCAAATTTCAATTTTTCCATTAAGGGAGATTACGAAATTACGTAAAGTAGTGGGAGGGTACTAAAAGATTTAAAATTTCATAATCAATTAGTGTTATTATTTTTTAAATGAAAAATATTATGCTACTATTTAGAATATTCTTGTAGATGGCTGCTGCTAATTTATTGATGAGACTTTTGGATACCAATAAACTAAAAGGAGCTGAGAACTATTTCGAATGGTCGAATGGGAATGAACATATGCCTTGTCTTGGAGTTTGAAAAGTTGACTTACGTCACTGTCAATCCACTTTCTGTTGAAATCGATCCTGACTCCAGTCCAGAAGAGCTAGGAACTCTTAATATAAAGAAAGATATAACCTGAAGGTGAAATCCTACATCTTGGGATCGATGGTTCTTGATTTGCTGAGACAATACATTAAAGTACCGAATGCTTGGAGCATCATGCAAACACTTAAGGAGTTTTTTGAGGCAAGTCAAGAGATCAAACATTATCGAAGGTCTAAGGAATTATTCCATGCTGAACTCAATGATGGAGAAGTTGTCAGCATTCATGTTTTGAACATGATCGACCAGATTCGATACATGGAATGACATGGCATTGTGATTGTTGAATGGTTGGGCCGTAATTTGATTTTGTCTTCTTTGTCTGGTTCTTATACTAGTTTTGTATTACACTTCCATATGCATTCGATGTAAGCTAGCTATGAAGAACTTAATAACATGTTACACATGGCTGAGCATGACTTAAAAAAGGCAACCTCACATTGTACCTCCATGGTGGAGCTAACTCTTCAAAGACTTCTGGGAAGTCAAAGAAAATAAAGATGGGGAAGAAGAAGATTGCAAAGAAGAACTCCAAGAAGCGCAAAGGCGCAAAATCACAAATAGCTCGTGATCAATTTCTACATTGCAAGAAGTCTGGACACTAGAAGAGGGACTGTCCAGAGTTGAAAGGAAAAGCATGACCCTCAGGTACGCTTTATATTTTTCCAATTATTGATATCTCATTAGCCTTAGATGTAAATAAAGGATGTATGTTACACACTGGTAGTTCTACTTATATTTGCAAATCCCTGCAGGTAATGAAAGTAAGAAGATGGCTGAATAAAGGGGAGATCCAGCTTAGAGTTGGTAATGGCGAGACATTGGATGTCAAGGCCATAGGAACGGTTGTTTTAGACTCCCCAATGTATATAAATTAGATTTGCATGACTATTATTATATTCCCTCACTTATCAGACAAATAATATCACTGCCAATATTAGATAAAGATAGATATAAAATAAACATTAAGGATGAAACGTTATGTTTATATGATAAATATAATTTATTGAAATGTGAATGTTCTTTATCAAACGGTCACTATGTTTTGGAAATATATAGAGATGTCTTTAATGTATAGGAAAATAAAAGTAGGAAATCTGAATTAAATAATACTGAATTATGGCATATGAGATTGGGACACATAGGTGTTAGACGTCTATCCAAATTGGTAAAGGATGGTTTGATTGAAAATCTTACCTTAGATCCTTATCCAATTTGTGAGTCATGTATCTAAGGAAAGATGACAAATGACCCATTTCTCGGTGTTGGACACCGTGCTAGAGATTTATTGGAACTAATACACAGTGATGTGTGTGGTCCATTAAATCATGCCGCTCATAATGATTCAACATACTTCGTGACTTTCACAGATGATAAGTCTAGATATGGATAAGTCTATCTGATGAAACATAAGTTGGAAATATTTGACAAGTTCAAAATATTCCGAAACGAAGTAGAAAAATAAACCAGTAAATTCATCAAGTGCCTTAGATCAGATCAAGGCAGTGAATACATACGTTAAGAATTCAGAATTTATTTAAGGGAGAATGGAATTCTTGCCCAATATAGCCCACTGGGAACACCTCAACACAATAGAGTGTCTGAGCATAGAAATCGTACTTTATTAGATATGGTGTGATCCATGATGAGCTATACAGATCTTGCTTATCACCTTTGGGGTTACGCTTTACTTACAGTTGCCTACATACTTAATAGAGTTCCATCAAAAATTGTTTCTACTACCCCCTATCAGATATGGTTCGGTAGAAATCCAAGTCTTAGACATTTAAAGATTTGGGGTTGTCCTGCATACGTTAGAATTGTGCTGCGGGATAAACTAGCACCTAGAGGGTATAAATATATGTTCGTTGGATATCCTAAAAACTCTTTGAGATATCAATTCTATGATTCTGAGCAACGGAATGTATTTGTTGTTCGCTTTGACACTTTTCTTGAAAAATGAATTTTTGAGAAATAGTGGGAGTTGTAGAAATATTGAACTTGATGAGTTTGATCCCAACAGTAAGGAACCTGAGATGGAACCAGAGATCCAAATACGTGAAGGATCTACAACACAGGTTCTACGTAAGTCGAATAGAATATCAATGCCTCCTGAAAGACTGTTTTTAACATCTGATACGAGACTTGTTGTTCTTCTCTTGGAGGAAACATATATGACTAAGTCTAAAGAAGCGATATTGGATATCATTCAGGAAAATGGCAGGAAGCCATGAAATTCGAAATGGATTGAATGCATGACAATCAAGTCTAGGACTTAGTTGAACTTCCTAAAGGAGTTAAACCTATTGGTTGTAAATGGGTTTACAAAAGGAAGCGATGGCCCGATGGAAAGGTTGAAACCTTTAAGACCCGAATGGTAGCGAAAGGTTAGGAGCCATGCTAAAATCCATTAGGATTCTTTTAGCCATTTCTGCATATTATGACTATGAGATATAGCATATGGATGTGAAAACCGCTTTCCAAAATGGATTCATTGAAGAGGATATCTATATGGAACAACTAGAGGGTTTCGTATCTAGTGAGACTTCAAACTTGGTTTATAAGCTTCAAAAGTATATTTATGGACTTAAACAAGCATCCCGAAGCTGGAATCATCATTTTGATGAGATAATTATATTATCTGGGTTCATCAAGAATGATCGGCGTAAAAACACACACGTATAACGCAAGCGCACGTATCGTTCAAGTAGTACAAAAATATCGATCCCACGAGGACTTAATTCCTACTGTTGTTATTAATTATTGATACTATTTATTTACAGGTATCTAATTATGGAGAGAATGGAATTGATTGTTTTTGGTTGGTTGAATGTGGATTTGCTAATTAAAATAAAAACAGACTCAAAAGAAAATACTAAGGAAAATTAAAAAAAAACTCAAAGATCTATGGTCGTGACTCCACACAATATTATATAAAGATGAATTGATTCTCTTATCTATGTGTAATAAATCAGATTGCTAACCTGGAACACGAAAATATGCAAAAGCCTCTGTCGATGGTTAGACGTAAATATCCAGTATAACCCAATTGAACCATATATCTATGTCAACCAAATTACCTGGATTCATTAAGATTAAGTTCCAATTATGGCTACCCCCGCCCGACAAGTTTATGTCAATCCATGGGTCTCAAAGCCTAATTCTAAATTAAGCCCAATTAATCAAATTCTAAAATTCCAAATTTCATAATTTAATTAATTAAAGTGTATTGCATTAATTAATTATCTAAATTAACATTTCCAAAAATCAATTTAATTAATTAATCATGCTTTAATTTGTTCAACACATGTCCAACATTATTGAAACAAAAAATCATCTCATTTCATGCTTCTCAAGGTCACGACATTTTGGGATTTTTTAAACTGATTTCGATTTGAATCCAATTAAATCATTAATCAATTTATCCCAAGTCTTTAAATTCATCCAATGATCAAAAGAACAAAAAATACCATGACTTTAGGGCTATATTGCATTCGGCCATCATACCACATTTGGGGAAAATTAATCCAATTCAATTTTCTTCAAATTGATCATGTATAACTCCAAGTTATTAATATACAAGCATACTCAAACAAACAATTTGATTAAAACATACTCAAATCAAATTTACCCAAATTTTATATATAAACCCTAAGTTCAATTTCATGCTCATCAAGGCTCTGATACCATTGTTGATCTCTAAGACATTCCCAGATCATATAAAGCAATGAAATCATTGAATATGAAAGTAAAGTATGGCGGAATCATACTTACAAAGATCGGATGTTGGATGCGTCAAATACAAAAATTGTTCCTCCAAGATTCGGCCAAGCTCCACTTTTGAGGATGAAATCCAAGCTCCAAGCTTTTGAGTTGATTCCAAGCTTTTGGGATGGTTTCCCTATCACCGTGGCTGATTCCTTGTGTGTGCTAGCAACTTAGAAAATTTGCAACAAATTTCCTTCTTCTTTCTTCAAGTTTCGGCCAAGCCAAACTTTTGAGAGGGAGAGTGCCAATTTCAGTAATGGAGAGAGGAGAAGGAAGTGAAAAAATATAACTTGTGTATTATGTTTTCTAAAAACAAAATATCATATACCAAATCTGAAAATTTGGTAAAAGTCAATCCCATGATTACACATAAAATGTGTGATACAAGTCATCACCATTCCTTTCACCAAAACCCATCACCAAAAAGTAATTAAAGTGACAAGTGATGTGACATGTGGGCCCCACTTGATTCAAAATCCGAGTGGCCCACAACACATCCCGAGCTCGGGTTCGGGTTCGCTAATTCCGAATTAACGAATTTTCCGTTGCGACGTAATTAAATCAAATTTAATTAAATAATTATGCCAAGCAAAATTACTATTCACGTCGCTCGCGAATTAATTCTAAATTAATTCGTTTGCCCGAATTAAAATCCAATTTTAATTCCGCGTCGAAATCTAATTTCGTTTAATATATCGAATATATTATTTTATCGATTATATCCAAATTAATCGTTCTCTCTCTTCAAATAGTATTTTATCCCAGATAAAATCTCTCCGTAATTAATCCCAGATTAATTATGTTCGAATCATTCGTCATCGGTGAATCTTCGGGAAGCGACCCAAGAGATCCCTGCATATGTTGGCAGTAAATCCGGACGTCGGACTATCTGAACATATACGTACCTCGTACTACATTTTTACCGATTTACGAGACATGGTTGGCTTCTAGCAAAGCAATGTGCCTACCCAATTCTCCAGAAATATTCTTAATGGAATATATAATATTTTTCAAGCGTAGTATATGTAGTATTGCGTATTGCGATCCAGTATCGGATGTCACATGCAAGGCCTGAGGCTGGAATAGTGTCTTCCCCGTACGAAGCATATATCAGATTACAAGCAACTAGTCTCTTTAATCGGATAATCATGACCATGTCATATTATCCCGATGGTTGCAACCATTTAGAGTACCAGTCTTGTATCCATGCGTGATCATCATCTCCATATGACTGAAGTGATACTTCCGTCTTGACATCACACCCAATACACTACGATTCTCAATAAACCCAGAAGAGGCGTACACAGAACCTGTTAAAGTCCTGGACGACCAAAACCAAAGCGTATTGATTGTCGCAAGTACTAGCGATGCAAGTCTTAGGTTAAGACCAAATACACCTACCCTGATGCGGATTCCCATAGACACATAGTCATACTACCAATGGGATTCCGCGGGGTCTATCCAGAGCGAAGCTGTTTCCGTACCATCGGTAAACACAACCTTCTATCACACTTGTATATGTATCCAATACTTAAATATATGAGAACTATGTCGTTACGCTTCCATAACACGCACAAGTACAATACTAGTATATTCCGCATTATCGATGTCCAGTCTCGATAATACTACGATTAGGGATATTTAATGATTAAACCTTTATAGATTGATACTATCTCATATCTTATAATCTGGAACTAATCATAAGGATTTTTATTATTTATATATTTAAGTAATCAAATTACAAAATGATAAAATGAAATTTCCATTGTCACATAGTTAATTTGTACAAAAACCACAATGTCTTTTACAAATAGTGACGGTATGGGTCATAATTGTCTAACAAGAGAATCGCCACTCTCTCAGATAATATTTTTTTATAAGAGTAGTATTCCAGTTCGCAGGTTGATATGTGTGATCAGTGCTTGAGACTGTGGCCACAGCGAAAGAATCATGTGAGATTCTTGGGTTAGCACGATTCATGACACTATCAACACCATACATTTGACCATATGGTTAGACAAAATCCGTACCCTAGGTCAATAGGTGGGGATACAGTGAGGCGAGAGACCGTATCATATGTAAATCGCATACATAATGGGTATATATCTTTCCTTTTCATTTGGGGGCCTTGGCATGTTGCTAGATGTCAACCTTGGTCATTGAAATGGAACGACCATCTGATCGGAGGATAATTTATGTTTGATTAAATTATCACGATTCATTTCATGTCCAACTTGAGGGGAACCCAAAAGGTCACACACAACAAAGTCGAAATCAATGGTTAACAGTGCAAAATACAAATTTAACAACATATATGATTGTTGTAGGAATTGTTCATAAATGGTTCAATGTGTTTAATTATTGAACAGATCATTTATGAGGTTCCATAGTGGCTTAGGGATTGGTGAATGACGATAGGGGCACTTTGGGAATTGAAATAAATAGATAAAAAAAAATTACTATTCACGTGAATAGTACTGCGTGATTAGTAAATTTTTTTATTTAATTTTGTTATTTGTTTTGAATTCCACTTAGACCCAAACTCTTATTAGGGTTTTATAATCCCATTAAACCACTAAATTAAGATCCAATGGCTAAGATTAAATCGGCTTTCATCCCACATCGGATTCTTAATTAATTTTGTTGTCTTAGGAGCACTATTTAAACCCAAAGAATTTTTCACAAATTTTTGCACCAAACCTTTCAAATCTTGGGTTTATATATGTGAGCAACTCTAAAGTTTTAAGAGTAAGCCACTGATTTTGAGGATCCTTAAGTCTAATTGACTAGAGGAACCTCGAGTTAAAAGTTTTGAGGTATTTGCCTAGGCTAGCACCAAGGGCAAAATAACCGTGCACTCAAGGCGTAGTCTTGCCGTTAAGTTTTGGCTTTGGTGTGTGCATCTTTGGAGGCCACACACTTGGGTGGCTCTTTGGAACATGGTAGAGCTTGTTGAGTTAAAGAAAAGCTTGTAGATTGGAGGGAGGACTGGATGAGTATACGGTTCAAGTAAGTCTTTTTCTTTCTTTATTTTAATTAGAGTTCTTATGATAGTTAGCATGTTTAGGTTTATGTTCTTTGCATGTTTTATGCTTTTTATGCTTAGAATATATAGTAACATGCCTAGGATTGTAGAATATTAAAAAAAAATGGGTCTTGGGCAAAGGAAAAGTGGCATCATAACTTTAATTATTTATTTTTCCGCTGCGCACTGGCGGCCGCTTCCCAACAGTTTGGACAGTGGTTGATGTACCAGAAGGCATTGTGCCTATTGGTAGGAAATGAGTCTTCATGGTGAAGACATACATTGATGGCAACATACAAAGGTACAAAGCTAGGCTTGTAGCGAAAGGGTATCGTCATCAAATATTAAGCGTTTTTCCTTCCATTGAGTGGTTCTCTCTCAAGATCCAAGATTAGCATTGGTTTGTTGGCCAAAGTCAAGATCAATGTCCATCGCGGATGTGTTTGAACCATGAAAGCTTTGTTTTATATCACATGTCTTGGGCGGTTGTGATTTGTTGGCCAAAGTCAAGGTCACTTCTAGTTCATCGACGTGGATTATGAAGCTTTCCCACTGTCAATGGGTCCCGCTTAACTGGAATCATTAAGCTTGTTGAGCAAAACCCAAGGCTTAGTTGATTAAGAGGAAATAGGTTAGGAAATATATTTGATATATTACATATATTGGATATATGTTTCGGACTTGGAGGTCCACCTATTGGATCTAGGAATTGGATGAGATCCAATTGATCTTAGAGATCTACCTAGTTAAGTTTCATACAACTTGTTGGCCAAAGTCAAGGTTATGTGTTATTTAACGGGATCCTAGCCCACTAGGAAACTAGGTTTCCCGAGTACTCCACAAGGGGTTAGAGGCTCGCCAAAAAATAGTGGGAGGCTAGTATTAAATTTGTAATTTCGTTTAAATACTTGCCAATACGAGCTCTTTTATTTAAATTTATCGTTTTTATAAATTTATTAGTTGGACTAATATTGAATATTGCTTTCTTTGAACAGTTAGACAGTAAAACACACTACTCTACTTGTAGTTGATTATATAGTTGGACTATAGTAATCATTACATTTTGAGTGTACCCAAAATCGTTGATTGGATTGTTGGATTATAGCAATCAAGATGGCTGGAAAGATTAACGTTGCAGACATAATCATGGGCGATAATGTCTTTAACGACTCTAATTTTCCAGATTGGGAAATGAATCTCAGGATAGTCCTGGAAGCCAAGAAGTTACTCTATGTAATAGAGAAACCTCTCGGGCCTGAGCCCAAGTTGCGCAAATAGTAGAGCATGACTTTGGGAGACTCATCGTGATGATAACTTTAGTGCTCAATCCATCATGCTTGCCGCAATGATTCATTAATTTCATAATCAGAACTAACGATTAGATCCTTATACCATGATGTTGAAATTAAAGGATCTTCATATATCTAACCTTAGATCTTAAACGTGTGAATTGTAAAAGAAGCTCTTTCGCTCACGCATGTCAGAGGGTACATCTGTCAAGCATCAGATGTCGCAGATGATTGCTGACATCGAACAGCTGAGGTTAGCTGGGCATTACCTACGAGGCTGAGACTTCCATAGATTTAATCTTATAGTCTTTGCTTGAATGTTGGGGCGGGTTCATCATGAACCAAGAGAAAACTCTTGGAGAGTTAATGGCTATCCTCAAGGAGACAGAGCCAGAGCTTCTAAAAGGGCAAGAAACGCAAGGCGCATCTTGCTTCGACATATCAGAAGGCCAAGGCTTGGCCGAAGGCGTATGGGGGTGTGAAGAAAATGGGCAAAAGCAAAATCGTCACAGTCTTCTGGGAAGACAAAGGACATATCCCAAGACGCCTGCCTAAACTGTGGAAAATGGGGTCACTGGAAGCGTGACTGTCGTATGGATAAGGCAGACATGAAGGAAGTGAAGGCGGGCAAGGCTCTGACTTCAGATATGTTTGTTATAAACTTGTCCACTACTAGTTTTAGAATTGGATTTTGATACTGGATGTGGTACATACATATGTACTGATGTGCGGGATCTACTGATTAGCAGGAGACTAGCTTCAGATGAGATTGAAGTGCGAGTCAGAAATGGGACGAGAGTCACTGTTTTCGCTGTGGAAACCTAAGTTTTGGAACTGCCCTTTGGGTATGTACTTAAATTAGGAAACTGTTATAATGTACCTAGTTTGACTAGAAACATTATCTCTATATCTAGTTTAACCCATTGCGGGTATACCTTTATGTTCCAGAACACCGGGTGTTTTGTTTATAAAGATTATATTGAGAAATACACATTAGATGTGAATAAAAATATTTATATTTCGAATATAAATGAATCTCAAATATAACATGACAAACAAAAGCTCAAACTGAGTAAATCATATGAGACTTATTTGTGGCATTGTCGTCTAGGATGCATTAACAAGACTCGTATATCCACTCTTTTGAAGATGGATATATGGACAGATTTGATCCTAAATCATATGACGTCTACGAATCTTGTTTATTAGGCAAAGTTCCTAAAATGACTTTTAGCGGTAAAGGGTAAACGTGCCACCGATCTGTTTACCCCTCGTTCATAGTGACGTATGTGGGCTCATGTCTAGCTAGGCTAGATGTGGTTATAAAAATACTTCGCAACCTTTACGGATGTTGCATCGCGTTATGGTTATGTATATCTTATGAAACACAAATCGGAAACTTTTGATAAATTCAAAGAGTTTCGACACGAAGTAGAAAAAAAGACGGGCAAAAGTATTAAGATATTACGGTTGGACCGCAATGGAAAATACTTGAGCAATAAGTTTCTCGATTACTTGAAAGAGTATAGTATTCTTTCTCAGTGGACTCCTCCCGGAATACCTCAATTGAATGGTGTGTCCGTACGGAAAAACCAAACTTTGTTGGACATGGTAAGGTTAATGATGAGTCACACTGAGCTACCAATTTCATTCACGAGGATACGCATTGAACAGTGCAATACTTATTTTGAATAAGGTTCCGTCAAAGTCTATTGGACAGACTCCATATGAAATATTGACAGGAAAGAAATCGGGTTTCTCATTCCTGAAGATTTGGGAATGCTTGGCATATGTTTGGATGATACCAAACTACAACCCAAATTAGATAAGTGTCCATTTGTAATTGGTTATCCTAAGGAAACTAATTCCACAACTCATAAGAGAACAAAGATATTTGTTGCTCTCCGTGCGGTTTTCCTAAGAGGAATACCTAAATGCAGTGGTAAGTGGGAAGAAAGTAGAACTCTATGAAAATCGGAGTAATACTGTTCCTGGCACCGATCCTTTAACGGAACACAAACAGTTCATCAGGGATGAATCTATACCACAATCTTCTAATACACAAGAAACACGTAGGTTAGAGAGAGTCAGGAAATAGCCTAAGAGGTATGGTTTGTGATCTCACCTCATGTAGATGTCAATCTTATTGAGGAAGACGAACAGACTACGTATGAGGAAACGATACAAGGCATCAACTCCGGTTTATGGCAAAGTGCCATGAAGTCCGAAATTGATTCCATGTATACCAACCAAGTTTGGACACTGGTTGATGTACCAGAAGGAATTGTGCATATTGGTAGCAAATGAGTCTTCATGGTGAAGACATACATCGATGGCAACATACAAACGTACAAAGCTAGGCATGTAGCGAAAGGGTATCGTCATCACCATAATGACGATTACGACGAAACCTTTTATCTGTTGCCATGATTAAATCCATTCGGATAATGCTTGCTATTTCTGCATACTTCAATTATGAAATATGACAGATGGACGTCAAAACCGCTTTCCTTAACGGAAACCTTTTGGAGGATGTTTACAACACCCGGCGGTTTTTTCGTGCCAAAACATGCAAACAAGGTTTGCAAATTAACTCGATCCATTTATGGATTGAAGCAAACATTATGTTCTTGGAACCAATATTTTTATGTGATCATAATGGTATATGGTTTCATTCAAAACGAAGATGATTCATGTGTATATAAGAAGGTTAGTGGGAGTGCACTGATAATGATTGTCCTATTCGTTGATGATGTATTGCTTCTTAGCAATGACATTCCCATATTACAATCGATGAAAGCTTGGATTTCATTAAAATTCTCCATCGAATACTTGGGAGATGCAACCTTTATTCTAGGAATAAGGATCTACTAGGATAGATCTAAAAGTTGTTGGCACTCTCCGAGAACCCGTACATTGAAAAACATGTACACGACCTGGTGTCTCATATGCTTTGAGCATATGGAGTCACAATCAGGCCGATCCAGGTGATGGTCCCTGGATTGATGTAAAGAACATCCTAGAGTATCTTAGACGAACTAAGGATGCTATCTTAATTTATGGAGAATGGGAACTTGAGGAAACTGGGTTCACCGTTGCAAGTTTCTGAACCGATGAAGACGACTTTGTGTCGCAATCAGGGTACGTATTTTGTTTGAACAACGGAACAGTGAGCTGGAAATTTTCCAAGCAAGATACTGTTGCCGATTCAATAAAAGCGGATTATATTGTTGTAGCTGAGGCAACAAAAGATGCATTTTGGATCTATAAAATTCCTAATTAGATTAGGAGTAGTTCTGTTAGTAGTTGAGCTAGGCTACAACACAGGCTAAAGAATTACGGTCTCATCAACGATCCAAGTATGTACTTCGACATTTTTATCTGATTCATGAGATCATACATCGTGGCGATGTGATGATCGAATAAATCGCATCAGATGATAACCTTGTAAATCCACTGGCGAAAACGATATCTCAGCATAAGCATGAGCGACCCGTACATAGTTCAGGTATTGGACACTTGAGTGATTAGCTATAGGCTAAGTGAGAGATTGTTGGACAATTATGACCCATAGCATCACTATTTGTAAAAGACATGATGTCTTTGTACAAATTAACTATGTGACATAGGAAATTGATCTTTTATCATTTTGTAAATTGGATTACTTAGATATATAAATGATAAAATTCCATATGATTAGTACATAATAATAAGATATGAGACAGTATTAATCCATAAAAGGTTTAATCATTAAATATCCCTAGTCGTAGTATTATCGAGACTGGACATCGATAATGCGGAATAGGATAGTATTGCACTTGTGTGCGTTATGGAAGCTTAACGGCATAGTTCTCATATATTTAAGTATTGGATACTTATGCAAGTGTGATAGTGTTGGAGATTCTAAGCATCCCAAGATCAATTTACAAGCATGAAACATAAGTGAATACATTCGAGGAAGTCGCGGAATACTTACATCGATCGGTTGAGCGACGCTTGAGGCAACAAAAACTGAAAATCTGGTTACTGGTTTGTGCGGCAGTGGGCTGTATTTTGCTCCTCATTTTCAGCGATTGGAGGTCCTTCGTCAAGCTCCAAGCTTCGTCGAATGGTTCCCGGCTCATGGGTGGACTTCTCTATCACCTTCGCATGATCCCGGAGTGTGCTAGCACTCTTGATTTTGACACAAAATTGCACTTGCTTCCCCTTCACTGCTCACGTTTTTTCAGTGGAAAAACCAGTGAAGAATGCCCACCATGGGCGTGTAGATGAGAGAAAAATGGAGAGAGAAGATAGATGAAATGTGTTATGTAATTTTGGTAATTCATTTACAAAAAATATACCAAAATTGTTACTTAAAAAGTCAAACAATTAAAGCTGTAATTGCCAACCACACACATCACCTAATCACATCAATCAATCAAGTTGTCAAGTCACATCACTCAAAGTGACAAGTGATTTGACGCTTGATGCGACTAATGATTTGACGCTTGATTTGACTTGCGTGCCGCACTCGAATTCAAAATGCGAATGCGCTCGAAAATAATCTCGGGCTCGGGTTCGTTAATTCCAAATTAACGAATTTTCCGTTGCGACGCAATTAAATGATTACGCCTAGCGAAATCACTATTCACATCGCTAACGAATTAATTCTAAATTAACTTGTCTGCCCGAATTAAAATCTAATTTTAATTCCGCGTCGAAATCCAATTTCGTTAATATATCGAATATATTAATTTACCGATTAATTCCAAATTAATCGTTATCTCTCTTTAATCAATATTTTATCCCAGATAAAATATCTCTGCAATTAATCCCATATTAATTTTCTCTCTCATCTTATTAATCCCAGATTAATAAAAGTGCGAGAAATACGTCATCAGTGAATCTTTGGGAAGCGACCCTGAGATCCCCGGATATGTTGCAGTAAATTCGGTCGTCGGACTATCCGAAAACTTAAGTACCTTGTACTACGTTTATACTGAATTACAAGACAAGGTTGGCCTCTAGCAAAGTGCCATGCCTACCCAATTCTCCGGAAATATCCTTACAAGAATAAAGGATCTATATCAAGCGTAGTATACGTAATATTGCGTATTTCTGTCCAGTATCGGATGATCACATGCAAGGCATGGGGCTGGTACAGTCTCTGCCCCGTACGAAGCATATATCGGATTACGAGTAACTAGTCTCTTTATTATCGGATAATCATGACCAAGTCATATTATCCCGACGGTTGCAACCTTTTTAGAGAACCAGTTCTGTATCCCTACGCGATCATCATCTCCATATGACTGGAGTGACACTTCCGTCTTGACATCACACCCAACACACTACGATTCTCAATATATCCAGCATAGGCGTACACAGAACCTATTAAAGTCCTGGACGACCGCAACCAAAGTATATTGATTGTCGCAAGTATTAGCGGTGCAAGTCTCATGTTAAGACCAAATACACCTACCCTGATTTCAGATTTCCATAGACACATAGTCATACTACCAATGGAATTCCTAGGGGGTCTATCCAGAGCGAAGCTGTTTCCCGTACCATCGGTGAAACACAACCTCCTATTACACTTGCATGAGTATCATACACCCAAATATATGAGAACTATACCGTTATGCCCTCACAACGCGCACAAGTGTAATACTAGTCTTTTACGCATTCATCGATGTCCAATCTCGATAATGCTCTTACTATGGATGTTAAATGATTTATCCTTCGTGGATTGATACTGTCTCATATCATTCTCAATCCAGGAACAAATCACAGGACCTCCTATCATTTATATATCTAGGTGATCTAATCACAAATGACAAGAGTGCAATCTCCTTTGTCACATAGTTAATTTGTACAACAACACCATGATCTGTACAAATAGTGACACTATGGGTCATAATTGTCCAACATTCTCCCACTTGGCCTATAGCCAGTCACTCGAGTGTCTTACACACCCGAACTATGTACGGTTGGTTCAAATTGCTAAGGAAATGCTTTCGTCAGCGGTTTTTCATTATTATCGTAAAATGCGATTTATACGATCATCACACATCGCCATGATGTATGATCCGAACGAATCAGATGAATAGTCGAAGTATATATCTGGATCGTTGATGAGACCATTAATTCTTTAGCCTGTGCTCAAGCCTAGCTCAGCTGCTAACAAAATTATTTCTAATCTAATTAGATTTATTATCGACCCAGAAGGCTTCTATTGCCGCCTCAGCTGCAGCAATAACCCGCATTTGTTGTTTTATTCGGTAACAGTATCTTGCTTGGAAGATTTCCAGCTCACTGTACCATTATTCAAACTTTATAGTACCGTTTTTACGACTTGTAGGCGTTTTATCGGCTTAGGAAACTTGCAGTAGTGATCCTAGTCACTACAAGTTCTTCTTCTCCACAGATTAAGACAGCATCCTTAGTTCTCTAAGACACTAAGTATGTTCTTAACTTCAATCCAGTGACTATCACTCGGATTGGCCTGTTTGTGACTCCATATGCTCAAAGCGTATGAGACACCAAGTCACGTACATTTTTCAATGTACGATTTCTCAGAGAGTTTTCTTAAAGCCAAGCTTTTGCCGATTTTATTATAGGAATATCATTTCCAAGAAATGATATATTATCATTATTCATATAGGACAGCCACTATCAGTGTGCTTCCACTAACCCTCATATATACACAATAATCATTTCGTTTTGAATTAAATCATAAACTATTATGATTACATAAAAAACCATAATTCCAAGAACCTATGCTTGCTTTAATCCAAACATGGATCGAATAACCCGCAAACCTTGTTTGCTAGTTATGGTACGACAAAACCGACAGGATTGTTGTAAACATCCTCCAAAAGGTTTCCTTTTCAGGAAAGAGATTTTCCCGTTAAGCTGACATATTTCATAAATGAAACATGCAGCATTAGCAAGCATTATCCAAATGGATTTACCGTAGCAACAGGTAAGAGGTTGAATCGTAATCAACACAATGTTGACAACGATACCTTTCCGTTAAAAGCCTAGCTTTATACGTTGGTATGTTGCCATCCATGTACGTCTTCCTTGAAGACTTATAGTACCAATAGGCACAATGCCTTGCGGTACATCAACTAGTATCCAAACTTGTTGATATACATGGAATCCATTTCGGACTAATGACACTTTGTCATGATTAGGGAGTCGATACCTTGTATCACTTCCTTATACGTAGTCGGTTGGTATACCTCAAAAGATTAACATCTTTATGAGGTGAGATTAGAACCCATACCCTAGGTTGTTTTCTGACTCTCTCCGACTTACGCGATTCTTGTGTATTCGAAGATTATGTATAGTTTTCATCATTGATGAACTATTTATGTTCCATTAAGATTCGGTGCCTGGAATAGTATTACTCTGATTTTCATCGAGTTTTACTATCCTCCCACTTACCACTGCATATCGGTATTCCTCTTAGGAAAAACGCATGGTGAGCATATATCAAATTGTTCTCATGTGAGTTGTATAAGTACTATACTTATTGTTTCGCTAGGATAACTTACAATTGACATTTATCCAATTTGGGTTCTAGTTTGGTATCATCCAAACATATGCCTAGCATACCCAAATTATCAGGAATGAGAAACCCGGTTTTCTTTCCCGTTCATATCTAATATGATATCTTTCAAATAGATTATAATGGAACCTCATTCTAAATAAGTTCTACATTGTTTATGCTTATCCGTTGAAGGAAATGGTAGCTCAGAACGACTCATGATTAACCTTATAATGTCTTACAAAATTCAGTTACTCGGTTCGGACACACCATCAACTTGACGTGTTCCGGGAGGAGTCCTCATTGAAAGAATACTATACTCTTTCAAGTAAATTAGAAACTTATTGCTTAAGTATTTTCATTACGGTCTTACTGTGACGGTCTAATACTTTAGCCGATCTGTTGTCTATTTCGTGTCGAAACTTAAAAGTTTCTGATTTGTGTTCTAAAAGAAACACATAACCATAACGTGATGCCACATCCGTAAAGGTCACGAAATATTCATATCCACTTCTAGCCTAGCTAGACATGGGCCCACTTACTTCACTATGAACTAGGACTAACAGGTCGGTGGCATTTACACTTTTACCAAGTAAATAGTGTTTTAGGCACTTTGCCCAATAAACTAGATTCGTAGACTTTATTTGAATGGGATCAAATCAGTCCTAGTACCCACTCTTCAAAAGTGCGGATATACGTTCTTGTTTAATTGCGTTCCCAGAAAATAATGCCACAATATGTTTCTTCTGATCAATCAGTTTGAGAGCTATTTGTTTGTCATGTTATATGTTTGAGATTTTTTATATTCAAAATATAAACTCTGTTATTCACATCTAATGTGTTTATCTAAATATCATATTTATATAATGAAACACTTTAGTGTTCTAAAATATAAGGTAAACCCACAGTGGGTTAAACACTGATATAGAGATAATGTTCCTAGTCAAACTAGTTACATTATAACAGTTTCCAAATTTAGGTACAACACACGAGGGGAGTTCCTAAACTTAGGTATCTACGGTTGAAACAGCGGTTTTCGTCCCGTTTCCAATTCGTAGATATATCTCTATTGAAGTCAGTATCATGTGTCATAACAGATTCTCAACATCAATATATATTTATGTATCACACTAAGTATTCAAAATCCAATTTTAATACTAGTTGTGACATAATGATGACAAACATATTTGAAGTCAGAGCCTTGCTCGTTCTTCAATTCCTTCATGTCTGCTTTGTCCAAACGGCAGTCACGCTTCCGCGATCCCGTTTGCCACAATTTAGGCAGACATTTTGGGATATGTCATTTATCTTCCTAGAAGATTATAATGATTTTGCATTTGCCCCTTTTCAACTTTCCAGTAGCCTTTGGCCAAGCCTCAGGTTTCTAGAATATCGAAGTAAGGTGCGTCTTGCACTACTTGCCTAATTGTAAAGTTTGACTTTATCTCATGAGAATAGTCATTAACTCTCCAAGAGTTATTATTGCAATTTTAGTACTTCTAAAATCTAAAAATAGATTTATGAAGATCCTTCATTTTCAATACCATACTTTAAGGATCTAGCCCTTAGTCGATAAAGAAATTAAGGAGTCTACTGCGACAAGCTTAATGGATTAAGCACTAAAGTTATCATCACATTAATCTTCCAAAGATTATGCTCTACTATTTCCTTAACTCCGGGTTTAGGCCTAATATGTTATTTTATCAAATAAAGTAACTTATTAGTTTTCCAGGATCATCCTGAAATTAATTCCCAATTTGAAAAATTAAATCATTTAAACACATTTTCCCTAGGATTATGTTTTAAATGTCAATCTTTCAATTTTATCTTGATTCTAATAGTCCAACTATTTAATCAACTATTTAGGTACTATTTATTATAATGATTACAATAGTCCAACTATTTAATCAACTATAATTTAATAGATTAAAATCAATTATATTGATTACTATAATCCAATTATAAAATCAACTATAAAGAATAGTTTGAATATAGTCCAACTATTTATTAAAACAACATTTAAATATTAGTCCAACTAATATTTAATTTATTTGACGAATGATATTTGTTTGACGCGTATTGCAAGTAATTAAACGAATATTGCAAATTCAATTCTTACCTCCCATATTTTTCGGCGAGCCTCTAACCCTATGTCGAGTACTCGGGAAACCATGTTTCCTAGTGGGCTAGGATCCCATTAAATATCACACAATCTTGACTTTGGCCAACAAATTGTTTGATAATTAACTAGGTAGATCTCTAAGATCGATTGGATCCAATCCAATCCTAGATCCGGTAGGGGGACATCCAAGTCCGAAACATATATCTTATATATGCCAATACATCCAATGTATTACCTAATCTTTTCCTCTGAATCAACTAGCCTTGGCTTTGGCACAACGAACTTAGTGATCCCAATTAAGCGCGACCCATTGACCATGGAAAGCTTCGTAATCAATGTCGATGGACAAGAAGTGGTCTTGACTTTGGCCAACAAACCATAACTTGGACAAGACACCAATATGGAACAAAGCTCTCGTGATTCAAAAAACATCCTCGACGGACAAAGTCCTTGACTTTGGCCAACAAGCAATGCCAGTCTCGGATCTTGAGTGAGAATCACTCAATGAAGGAAAGACGCTTAATATTTGTGAGGTTTTTCGAGTTCAAATTGGCAACCAATTTATTATCTTTTTTAAGGTCTCATCATCATACACCCTTAAACATGCATTCTAAACACATAATAAAGCGCATATGAAAAATAATAATGATATGCGGATGGATACTTTACACAATGATCCTAGATCAAATCTCTCCATTTCTCTCTCCCGCTAGCACAAATATTTCTTCTACCCGTTACACTACACTTCTAAAGAAACCTCATTTACATTGAGGGAAATAGGTGAGAAGAGAATACAAAGAATAAAGAGGTAAAAAGGCTGGAACATGCAGGTCCAATTAATAAATCAAATTATTACAACAATTCTAAAATTGCCCCAACCATCTAATATCCATCCGATATACATTATTCATGTATCGCAACCATGTATTCACACAAGCATGTTATTGTTGTGATATTTTTATATCGTACCGCAAGTGTACAGTGTCAATTTTAGTATAAATGAGTTTAGAGTGTCGAACCCACAGGGATTGCGTTAACTCGCACTAAGTACTACAATTGATAATCCTAACTTTATTTAGAAAAATTAATAAAGATTTTTATAAATAATAAATATAAAAATAAAAATATTATATAGGAGGAACTAATAAGATAGAGATTCTGGATCATGATTTCACCTAGCTGTCACCTATGTATTTGTTATGCCAATTAATCTTTGTTCAGTTATATTGTTTATAAGTCAAGACCCCAAAATATCCACTCCTCTCTCGAGTGCGAGTGAGTGAAAAGATTATCAACTATAGACTTGATATCTCTATAAAAATCCAATAGTTAACAACTCATTACGATTTGTGATTCTATATAACGACTTCAAATGACTACAGATTCTCTCGAACTCTATAAAATCCTAGGCTATATTCTTTAGATCTATTCAAAATCCCCTCTCTCGAGTGATAGATTCTAAACATTCATCATCTTCAATTGTGGCCAGCAATCAAGAAGCATTAAACTCAAAAGAATATAAATAAATTAATAAGACTTCATAACAAAATTGATAAACGAAATACAAGGTTCAAGCATCAATTACATCATTCTCCAGAATTAAGGAGTAAATTCATGACAAAAGATAAAACAATGAATAATAAGTCATGAATCTAATGGAAATCATTAGAGTTTTAAGAAAGAAATAAGAAGATAAAACCCGAATTGAATCTCTTCCTCTCGGATATTACAGCCCTTAATCTCCTCTTGTCGCTCTTCAATCCTCTCATTGGGTCTCTAAAAATATGTGTTTCTGTGTTTTGTGCTCTGTATTAGCCTCCCTTTGTGTTGGATGAACTGTTATATTTATAGTTGAGTCTGGGAGTCATGGGTATCATTAGGATTATAAAAAACCCTAAAATCACTTTCCCGAACGGGCGGTGTCAGGTCTTCTCGCAGCGCCGCGGCGCATAATCTCGGCATTTTGTATGAGAATTGACATTTTAGGGCGCCGAGGCGCCTTCCTTCTTCATTGGCGCCTCGGCGCCAATCTCTTATTATTTAGGGCGCCACGGCGCCCTTTGTGATTGATGAATGGCGCCGTGGCGCCATTCTCTCTGTACTTATATGGGATTTTGGCGCCTCGGCGCCATTCTTCCCTGCTCGTCCTGTGTCTTCCTAAAAGTTCCCAAAACACGTGCAATTATTCCCAGATCCATGTATTAATGCTCCTACAAATAAAACATGAAATAAACTATAAATAATATTAAATATCTCGAAATATAACAAAATAATAAGCTGAGAATACCATAATAAGTGGGTATAAACCACACTTATCAAACACCCCCAAACTTAAGGTTTTGCTAGTCCCGAGCAAAAGATAAAATAAAAACTAAATTCAAATAAATAATTAAAAATTACTAAATTAACTAAGCCACTTTCGTAGGGATCACGATTGCATTTAGCATATGCAACAAGCCTTTAAACCCCTAGGCGGCCCTAGTGGACGAGTTATAGTCTCGTGAGGGCTTACAGTGACGACACCCACAAACGTCATTCACACACAATCATGCAAAAATAAAAAATAACAAAAACATAGTCTCGATAGTTACGCATAAATATATCCTCAAAGAAAGCTTATAAATGAAATTAGAGAACCTTCAAAGTACGCAATTGCAACTCGAATCCAAATTCTTGAATAAATTATCTAAGCTAGACTCAAGGTGTGTGTGTGTAAAGGTTCATTCACAGCTTTGATCTTAAGTAAGCTAACTCAATGATTTCGTTTAAAAATTAGAATCGATGGGTCAAACCAACCTAGATATCTCAATTATGCTTTGTAATTGCCTTATTTTGTGTTCGGTATGGTATGGTTTTTCTTTTATTTTCTTGTCTCTTTTTTCTTTTCTCATTTTTGCAATTTTTTTTTCAACTCACCTACCCTTTAAGGTAGCATTTCTCCTCATGGTGGTCCTAATACTCGCCCATGGGTAGCTTCACGCTTATCGGTTATAGGTGGTTTATTTTCTTTCTTTAGAGACATTTTTTCTTTTTCTTTTTTAGCTATACCCATTCATAACACTAGCAAATCAAGATAGATATCTAAGCAAACGGTCATTCATCGACATGCAATTTCTTCAACTGACCACCTTGTCAACTACTTAAGTTTTACTGCTAAAAACCTATTTTTAAGTGCTTACGAGTCTAACATAGATCAATTATTCAAGGCATCAGATAAAAGTAAATTAGGCACTTATCGTTTCTAAAATTTCACCCATAAACAAACAAATTATCACAAGATTTATGCTTTACTATCAAAGACTAAAACAAATTTTTTTTTTTTTTTCAATAAATTTTAAACAACTAAATAGCAAGTAAACAGCATACACACACCCCCAAACTTAAAATTTGCATTGTCCTCAATGTAAGATAAAAATTTAAAGAACAAGAGTGAGGAACAACACTACCGTGCATGGAGTTGATCAGACTCTTGCTGGTTAGAATTTGGTTGCGCGGGCTTTGTGTGTCTCGTGCTACCTGTATAAATAACATGCAATTTAATAAATAGCACACAATAAAATAAAATTAAAATGAAAAGAAGAAAATAATTGTAAAATAAATGCAAGGGTTGCCTCCCCGCTAGCGCTAAGTTTAACGTCTACAGCCAGACGCAACCACCCAAATGGTTATGGTGGCTTAAACGTAGTGAACCGAATAATCTCATCTACTTTCTTCTTTGGTATCCACCGGTTCTTATGACATGAAAAAGATAGCTTGGCAGGCTGTGGTGATTTATCCATAGATGGTCCCCCATGATATGTAGATTTCCCTTCAATTGGAAATTTTGGATTGCACATTCGGTGAAATTGGCTCGGTTTTCTTTTTAATCTTCCAGGAATTATCTCTAAGTGAGAACTGGCCTTTCTTTTCCTCTTTTTACGGCCCTTTGGGAGTGGTTTCGAGTTTAGCTGCAGAGAATTTTCCTTTATACATGGTTGCATTATGCTCATAGGCTGTTGAAATACTGATTCACCTGTCTGGTTTCAACTCTCTTTCAACTGTATCTATCATGTGACAGTCTGCATCACCTTGAGAACTCGGCATGGCTCTGAAAACACTGAAGGTGATTTCTTCATATTGACCTCTCATTATCAATTCACCTTTGTTCTCTTCTTCTGTTACTGTTTCCTCCTGAAATACCATTTCATTTTCTTTACTGCCTAAGTCCTGAGAGGTGTCTTTAAACTCTTTTCCGCTCCTACAGGTTATAATTTGACTTTGCTCATTGGGGTTGACTTCAGTATCACTCGGAAAATCCCATGTCTGTTGATTGGCCATGGAAGAAGCAAGCAACTCAATTTTTGCTTCTAAAGATTTCATATTTGCCTCTATATTGCCCATTCGTGTTCGATATTATCCAGCATTGACTCATTCTTCTCAAACCTCTCTGAAGCTGTAGCTACAAACGTGATCATGAGGTCTTCTAAGGAAGGTTTCTGCTCAACTTTTGGATAATTGAAGCCATGAGGAGGTTGCAAAATGTTCTCCATATCAGCATATGAAAAATTCGGATGATAATAATTAAGCATATGACTGCCTCTACAGTTGTTGAAGTTCCAATTGTTCACATACTGTACTTGTTCAAATCCTGCTCCTCTGTTGGATAAAAACATTCCATTAGCAGAAACAGCTTCAATAGACGGTTGACTCATTTGATTTATCAATACTGCTAGATGAGTCGTGAAGGACGATACTTCAGCTATCAGTGCACTAACAGGATCTGCCATTGGTTCTTTTCAAACTCACCTCGTAAGAAAAAAATAAAACAAAAATCAAATCAAATCAAATCAAATCAAATAAAAAAAAAAGAAATAATAAAAAAATAAAAATAAACTTAGACAAAAATAAAGGAAATAAAAATAATAAAATTAAAATAAAATTCTAAATTAAAGCTAAAATTACTTGGTAGTAGTATTAATGTGAATTAAACAAACAATCTCCGGCAACGGCGCCAAAAACTTGTTGTGATATTTTTATATCGTACCGCAAGTGTAAGGTGTCAAGTTTTAGTATAAATGAGTTTAGAGTGTCGAACCCACAGGGATTGCGTTAACTCGCACTAAGTACTACAATTGATAATCCTAACTTTATTTAGAAAACAATTAATAAAGATTTTTATAAATAAATAAATATAAAAATAAAAATAATTATATAGGAGGAACTAATACGATAGAGATTCTGGATTCTGATTTCACCTAGCTGTCACCTATGTATTTGTTATGCCAATTAATCTTTGTTCAGTTATATTGTTTATAAGTCAAGACTCCCAAAATATCCACTCCCTCTCTCGAGTGCCGAGTGAAAAGATTATCAACTATAGACTTGATATCTCTATAAAAATCCAATAGTTAACAACTCATTACGATTTGTGATTCTATATTAACGACTTCAAATGACTACAGATTCTCTCGAACTCTATAAAATCCTAGGCTATATTCTTTAGATCTATTCAAAATCCCCTCTCTCGAGTGATAGATTCTAAACATTCATCATCTTCAATTGTGGCCAGCAATCAAGAAGCATTAAACTCAAAAGAATATAAATAAATTAATAAAACTTCATAACAAAATTGATAAACGAAATACAAGGTTCAAGCATCAATTACATCATTCTCCAAATTAAGGAGTAAATTCATGACAAAAGATAAAACAATGAATAATAAGTCATGAATCTAATGGAAATCATTAGAGTTTTAAGAAATAAATAAGAAGATAAAACCCGAATTGAATCTCTTCCTCTCCGGATATTACAGCCCTTAATCTCCTCTTGTCGCTCTTCAATCCTCTCCTTGGGTCTCTAAAAATATGTGTTTCTGTGTTTTGTGCTCTGTATTAGCCTCCCTTTTGTTGTTGGATGAACTGTTATATTTATAGTTGAGTCTGGGAGTCATTGGGTATCATTAGGATTATTAAAAACCCTAAAATCACTTTCCCGGAACGTGTCAGGTCTTCTCGCAGCGCCGCGGCGCATAATCCTCGGCATTTTGTATGAGAATTGACATTTTAGGGCGCCGAGGCGCCTTCCTTCTTCATTGGCGCCTCGGCGCCAATTCTCTTATTATTTAGGGCGCCACGGCGCCATTTGTGATTGATGAATGGCGCCGTGGCGCCATTCTCTCTGTACTTTATATGGGATTTTGGCGCCTCGGCGCCATTCTTCCCTGCTCGTCCTGTGTCTTCCTAAAAGTTCCCAAAACACGTGCATTATTCCCAGATCCATGTATTAATGCTCCTACAAATAAAACATGAAATAAACTATAAATAATATTAAATATCTCGAAATATAACAAAATAATAAGCTGAGAATACCATAATAAGTGGGTATAAACCACACTTATCAATTATCAATCAATCTAATCAAATTAATTAATCTGATAATTAGTGATCATCCAATGTTCAAACAACGATGTGATTTTGCGCGAGTCAAACTCGTTTTTGCGAATAAGTACTCAAAGTACGAATTCTCGAATTAAATTAAACTACATAATTAAATCCAATTCAATTTGTATTTAATACTAATTCGCTATTTAATTCCAAATTAAATACTACACTTTATTAATAAACCTTTTACGACTTAAATTCCAAATTTAATCGTTACGGGTCTCAAAGCCCGATTAACGTCCAACGTCAATTTAATTAAAGTCCAATGGGCTTTTAATTAATTTCTTAAGGCGTGGACTTTTGGTCAACTCGGATCAAAACGATAACCAAAGTCCAATCCGGGAGTTACCCCATAAGCCTAGAAATCAATCTTGGCCCATTAGGCCCAATTAAACATTAAAGGTCCATTAAGTCGCATTTGAGCTTTATGGATGCGGTTTTGGGTCCAATTAGATCCAATCCAATTTCCATTAACCCAACTTTGTACAACAAAGCCCAATAAGCCCATTTACAACAATTCAAGCCCAATTTCCAAAATTAGCCCAATTCAATTAAATTGTCAAATTCCAAATTCCCAATTTAATTACCTAAAGTGCATTACACAATTAATTATCCAATTAACATTCCTAAAACATCAATTAGCCTAATTAATCATGCTTATCAAGATTAAATCATGTCAAACATAATTTAACAAAAATAAAACCCATTTCATGCTCTTACATTCTCGGCAATTTCGGGATTTTACGTCCGATTCGGTTTCAATCCAATTAATTCCACAATCGACATTAAATCATATCCCCGAATGATTTCCAACACATCCAATGATCAAAAATCAAAAATCCCAAGAAATTATAGGGCTCAACCTATTCGGCCATCACAACAATTTGGGGAAAAAATGATCCAATCATAATTTCTTAAAATTGATCCAATCAATCTTCAATTCAACATCAATTAAGCATACAAAATCATCCAATTTCATTTAAACATGCTCAAAATCAATTTACCCAAATTTTAACCCTAAACTTTTTCATGCTTTTAACCATGCTCTTGATACCATTGTTGGAGATTCTAAGCATCCCAAGATCAATTTACAAACATGAAACATAAGTGAATACATTCGAGGAAGTCGCGGAATACTTACATCGATCGGTTGAGCGACGCTTGAGGCAACAAAAACTGAAAATCTGCTTACTGGTTTGTACGGCAGGGGGCTGCATTTTGCTCCTCATTTTCAGCCATTGGAGGTCCTTCGTCAAGCTCCAAGCTTCGTCGAATGGTTCTCGGCTCATTGGTGGACTTCCCTATCACCTTCGCATGATCCCGGAGTGTCCTAGCACTCTTGATTTTGCCACAAAATCGCACTTGCTTCCCCTTCACTGCTCACGTTTTTTCAGTGGAAAAACCAGTGAAGAATGCCCACCATAGAGATGATGATCACGTAGGATACGGAACTAGTACTCTCAAGTACTGCAGTCATCGGGATAATATGACTATGTCGTGATTATCCAATTATAGAGACTAGTTGCCTGTGATCCGATATATCCTTCGTACGGGGCAGACACAATTTCAGCCCTAGGTCTAGCATGTGACATCCGATACTGGATCGTAATACGCAATACTTAGTATACTACGCCTGATAAAGATTATGTATTCCTTAAAAGAATATTTCTAGAGAATTGGGTAGGCACGATGCTTTGCTAGAAGCCAACCATGTCTTGTAAATCGGTAAGAACGTGGTACTGGGTACGCACGTATTCGGATTGTCCGATAACCGTATTTACTGCCAACATATCCAGGGATCTCATGGGTCACTTCCAAAGATTCACCGATGACATTTGACTCGAACGGAATTAATCTGGGATTAATTATGAGAGAGAGAAAATTAATCTAGGATTAATTACGGTAAGAATTTATCTGGGATAAATTTAAAATCGAAGAGAGAGAACGATTAATTTGGAATTAATCGATTAAATAATATATTGGATATATTAATTGAAATTAGATTTCAAAGAGGAATTAAAATTGGATTTTAATTCGGGCGAACGAATTAATTTAGAATTAATTCGTAAGCGACTTTCGTAATAATTTTACGAGGCATAATTATTTAATTAAATTAGATTTAATTATGTCGCAACGAAAAATTTATTTAATTCGGAATTAAACGAACCCAGGCCTGAGCGAAGTTGCGTGTTGAATTAGCCGACTTAAATTTGGAATTTAAAAGTGGTGGGACCCACTTCACTTACATCAACTTGTTGCACATGTGAAAGACGTGGTTAAGCTTAATTTATGGATTTGATTTGTTGAATGTAAGGCTTGCTTAACTTCTAAAACACTCAAACCCATTTCAACACACAAACTTTGTATTTAAACTAAATCAACTTTGGAAGTAAAGTAGAGTTACTATTCACAGCAAACTCTTTCTTCTTCCTTTGCTCTTGTCGTGACCTTCCTCCTCCATTGAAGTTTTGTTGCAAAATTTCTTTTAGCTAGCATTTACAATGAGTCAATTAAGGTGATAGGGAAACTCACCTAAGAGTTTGGAACACGATTTAAAGCTTGGAGCTTCTATATCCAAAGGAATTTTTGAAATCCTTAAAACCGATCAAAGTAAGTTTTTCCGCAACTTTCTTCGATTAATTCATACACGAATCACGCTTAGAGATCCCATGGAATGTCTAGGACACTAACATAAAGGTATAACGCAACGAGTTAAACTAGATTTAGAGATAATGTTTCTATTCAAACTAGGTACATCATAACACTTTCTTAATTTAAGTACATGCCCAAATGGCAGTTCCAAAACTTAGGTTCCCACAGCCAAAACAGCGACTCTCGTCCCGTTTCTGACTCACAGGTGGATCTCATCTGAATACACTCTCCTGCTAATCAGCAGATCCCGCACATCAGTACATATGTATATACCACATCCAGTATCAAAAACCCAATTTTTAAAACTAGTAGTGGACATGTTTATAACAAACATACCTGAAGTCAGAGCCTTGCCCGTCTTCACATCCTTCATGTCTACCTTGTCCATATGGCAGTCACGCTTCCAGTGACCCCATTTGCCACAGTTTAGGTAGACGTGTTGGGATATGTCTTTTGTCTTCCCATAAGACTGTGACGATTTTGCCTTTACCATTTTATTCACACCCTTAGAAGCCTTCGGCCAAGCCTTGGCCTTCTGGGATGTCAAAGTAAGATGCGCCTTGCGCTTCTTGCCCTTTTGGAAGCTCTGGCTCTGCCTCCTTGAGCATAGCCATTAACTCTCCAAGAGTTTTCTCTTGATTCATGATGAACCCGCCCCAGCATTCGGGCAGAGACTATAAGATCAAATCTATGGAAGTCTCGGCCTCATAGGTAATTCCCAGCTAACCTAGCTATTCGATGTCAGCAATCATCTACGACACCTAGTACTCGACGGATGAACCCTCTGACATACGCGAGCGAAATAACTTCATTTTGCAGTTCGTACTTCTATTATCTAAGGTTAGATCTATGAAGATCCTTTCATTTCATATCATGGTATAAGGATCTAATCCTTAGTTCTGAAGATGAAATTAAGGAGTCATTGCGGCAAGCATAACAGATTGAGCACTAAAGTTATTATCACAATGAGTCTTCTAAAGCTCATGCTCTATTATTTACTCAACTCCGGGCTCAGGCCCGAGAGGTTTCTCTATCCAATAGAGTAACTTCTCAACTCCCAGGAATATCCTAAGATTCATTTCCCAATCTGGAAAATTTACGCCGTTAAAGACATTTTTACCCAGGATTATGTCCTTTACGCTAATCTTTCCAGCCATCTCGATTGCAATAGTCCAATTATTCAATCAACGATTTTGGGTACACCCCAAATGCAATGGTAACTATAGTTCGACTATATAACTAACTACAAGTGGAGTATTGTCATGTACAGTCTAAATGTTCAAAGAAAGCAATATTCAATATTATTCCAACTAATATATTTATTACAATGATAAATTAAAATAAAAAGCGCGTATTGGCAAGTATCTAAACGAAATTGCAAATTTAATACTAGCCTCCCACTATTTTTTGGCGAGCCTCTAACCCTCTGTGGAGTACTCGGGAAACCTAGTTTCCTAGTGGGCTAGGATCCCGTTAAATAACACACAACCTTGACTTTGGCCAACAAGCTGTATGAAACTTAACTAGGTAGATCTCTAAGATCAATTGGATCCCATCCAATTCCTAGATCCCGTAGGTGGACCTCCAATTCCGAAACACATATCCAATATATGCAAATATATCCAATATATTTCTTAACATTTTTCTCTGAATCAACTAAGCCTTGGCTTTGGCTCAACAAAATTAATGATTCCAGTTAAGCAGGACCCATTGACAGTGGGATAGCTTCGTAATCCACGTCGATGAACTAGAAGTGGCCTTGACTTTGGCCAACAAGTCACAACCGCCAAAGACATACGATATAGAACAAAGCTTTCGTGGTTCAAACACATCCGCGATGGACATTATGTAGGCACTGCATTTTGCATATAAGTCCCAATGATGAGCCTTGTACGGAGGCACTACTCTTTAGGTTGCGAAAGTCACGGGAAATGAATGTCGGAAGGGGACATTCAGAATAAGTATGTCATCGGATTCAATTCACATGTTCACTGCTTTCGTTCGTGCTGTATTCGTGAACACGTTCGAACGTCAAGCAGATTTCGAGCTTTCGTGCAGTGTTCGAATCGCCGTTCAAACGGTGTCGGTACTTCTGGTTTTGTTGCTAGCTTCACGCCCAAGCCCAATTAGCCCACCAAATACCACCCAAAAATAATTAAAATATTTAAAACATGTCACAAATTAAAATAATATCGTTCCTAAATTAAATAAATCACATCCCAATCTAAATAATTCACATACCTAAATAAACAATCAAATATATGACCTTCCCAATCAAACCAAATCTCCTCCCAAACTTAAGAAGATTTTTCCTTGTGAGACACTAATCAAAATATTCCCCCCCATAATTACTCGATCCATTCCTATTCAAACCTTAGAAACCCTAGCCTTTGCCTATAAAAAGAAGCCTAAACCAACCTTTCACACCCTAGCACATACATACAAATCACAAGAAATTCTGTAAAGCATTAGCACCATTGCCTACCTAGCTCAATCTCACAAACACACAGCCCTAAGACTCAAAAACACACCAACAGATATACGACAACACTACCACACGCATACCAACCCTTGAACCGAAACCAATAAACATAAAACAGCCCCTAACTGCAGCCCTAAAATAGTCCAAAATAGTCCCCGAATTAACCCCAAAACAACCCTTATTCACCGCAAACAGTAGCCAAAAAACAGTCCATTAATATAGCAAAACAGTGACAAAAAAAATGTACTTTAAAACCCTTAAATTACCGCAATAAACAACAGTAAAACAGCAGCAAAACAGCATCAAAACAGAGGAAACGACAGCTCAAAACACCGAAGCAGTGAATGAGAGCAGTGGACCAGTGAACCGGAGGAATTGCGGAGCACCAACCCTTCTGACGGCCGTGTAACGCACTTTCGAGAGAAAAAATAAGAGGTTAGACCTGATGGCACCCTTTTTATTTATTCTCATCTTTTTTTTTTGTTTATTAGAATTCCCTCGCATGAGAGTCGTTTGTTGATATATGTTGTGGTCCTTGAATTAATGAAATATGTGTTCTCTCTTGTGGTATATCGGATGGAAACCTAGACGTAAATTCCGTAGCCGAATCCGAATGGACGATATTGCGGTTTGCACTCGAGATACAATGCCACGTATCACTTGAGAGATTCACACATTTTGTTTCATCCAACCTTGTATTCGAGCATGATTGGGTTGCTAGCATGTTATTTATCTTTTAAACATGATTTAGTCGTTAGTATGCTATTGTTTTCTGCATGTTTCTTATTTATTCATGATGATATAGTGCGCTTGGGCTAACTAGGGTGGATTAAAGGTCCTCTATTCCAGGGAAATGCCTAAAGGGCTACCTTTTCCATGATGTTTTGCCGCGCTGGACGGAGTATGTTTGATTGAATGTGAGATATGTTTAATCGAGCATACGAGGTCCTATATTATTGTTGTCTTTATTTTATGTGCATGGTAACATAATGTGCATGGGCTAACTATGGTGGATTAAAGGTCTTCTATTCGAGGGAAATGCCTGAAGGCTACCTTTACCACGATGATTTGTCGCGCCTTTTATTATGTCATTTACCCTTTGCATATCATTGCTTTATTTACGCATGCATTGCATTCTTGTGTGCATGGGCTAACTAGGGTGGATTAAAGGTCCTCTATTCGAGGGAAATGCCTAAAAGGCTACCTTTTCCATGATGTTTTGCCGCGCCGGACGAGGTGCACCCGATTGAATGTGAAATGTGGTCCATCGGGCACACGAGGTCCTACATTATGGTTTTGTTTATCTATGTATGTGTTGAGTCGTCTATCATGCATCAGGTCTTGTCCCGTTCGAACGTGTTCTCGAACGCTATACGAACACGAACCTTCTGTTTACCGTTCGAACACGTTTACGAACACTACTCGAACGCACATGTGTTTTCTTTGTTTTATCATGCATCAGGTCTTTTCCCGTTCGAACGCGTTCTCAAACGCTATACGAACGAGAACCTTCTATTCACCGTTCGAACACGTTTACTAACGATACTCGAATGCGTACGTATTTTCTTTGTTTTATCATGCATCAGGTCTGGTCCCGTTCGAACGCGTCCTCAAACGCTACACGAATGCGAACCTTCTATTTACTGTTCGAACGTGTTTACGAACGCTGCTCGAATGTTCATGCATTTTATTGTATCATGCATCAGGTCTCATCCCGTTGGAACGCGTTATCAAACGCTATACGAATGCGGACATTCTGTTTATCGTTCGAACGCGTTATCGAACGCTACTCGAACGGTTGTATTCTGTTTACCGTTTGAACGCGTTTACGAACA
This sequence comes from Zanthoxylum bungeanum, assembly GCA_019454045.1. Taxonomy (NCBI): domain Eukaryota; kingdom Viridiplantae; phylum Streptophyta; class Magnoliopsida; order Sapindales; family Rutaceae; genus Zanthoxylum; species Zanthoxylum bungeanum. The sequence goes on along the minus strand of SKCR01035603.1, from coordinate 29,002 downwards.
CTACATGAACGCGCACACACTGGATAGATTCATTTATCATGTTTCATGCATGTTTGTTCTCTTAGTCATTCTCTCCCCCATCATATGTTTAGTTAGCTCTCTTCAATATTTATGCACTTAATTGCCTCTCTTTAATATGCATGCTTGTATAATCATTGTCCATTTGCGTTTCCATGATCATCAATGTAATGCGTCTGTGAAATTATGTGTTTATCGTTATTTCAATCTACTTTTATGCATGCAAGCTTAGGCATAGGTTATATGAAAATAGGTTATAGGCAAACGTAGATACGAGCTTTGTTTCTATGCAAGTGAACTTAGAAATAGAATATCCTTGGAAATATATGTTGCTTAGGCTTGGTTAGATTATTGCAAAAATCATATCATTACAAGTGGCATAAGTAAGGGACCATTCCGAACCCAACGGTTTGAGGTCTTCCCTTGTGAGGGGTAAGTGCGGCCTTAAATCATTTTCCCGGTTCACACCGGGAGGCGACTCCATGTTATTTCTCTGGTTTAGCTCCCTCGTGGGCTACTCTATACTCCCGACCGGGCCGCGAGCCCGGAACAGGGTCGTCCAACATTTGTGTCCTACAGTCTGGCGACTCCACTGGGGATAGAGAATTGGCCCCGAAATAATGCCTTGTAATGATTCTGATTTGTGCTTTAATTAAACTGTGTCTACAGTGGGTTGAAATGGGTTTTATCAAGGCACTTTTAAGGCTAGGTAATGGTTTGGTGTCTTCCCTCATTCACTACCTTTCTATAAGGAAAAGCTGCGAAGACACATAGATAATAATGTACTTGTAGCCTACCGTGATGGACTAATTTGGAGGACTCGTTGTTTATTCCTGTCACCATGCGATAAAAGCCTAAGAGGCTTGGGTTTTTAAGAGAGTTTGCTCCGCCCTCCCTCTGGGGAATCTACAACGGGAAATCCATTTGACAGTCAGTCATGCACCATAACTCGTTGGCACGTACCATAAGGTATAAAAAAGGTGCGCTCACTTGGTTGCTCGAACCCTTGAGTGGGGAGACCTAGTTGTGGGCAATCCTTTGCCATCGAGAGTCTTTGTCCACACTCCCGCAAACCCACATATAGACCGGAGTTTTATGACCTATAACAACTATTTCCTTGTGCTTGTGGACCATCCTCATTTGGATGCAGTTGGACTTCTTGTCAGAAATATGAGCTTGTTGGGCCATTTAAACTGGGACGAGTTCGTATCCTACGACAATTGGGCCAAAAGCTTCTGAAATGTCGATGGGCCGCTCTGTAGAAATTATTGCTTTATTTTTGAATTATCTCTTTATGCTTGGGACCATCACCATTTGGATCCAGTTGGACTTCTTGTCAGAAATGCGAACTTGTTGGGCCATTTAAACTGGGACGAGTTCGTATCCTATGACAATTAGGCTAAAAGTTTCTGAAATGCCGATGGGCCATCCTGTGTTTGGGCTCTTTATCATTTGAAGTTGTTTAACCATGTTATTACAAAGGTGTAAACCTGTTGGGCCTTTTCAAATGGGACAAGTTTGCACCTTGCAATAATATGATTGAAGCTTTAAAATGACAATGGGCCGAATTATATGTTCCATACATCGCACGTATCTCATGCATCTCATGCATACACGCATCATGTTAACTCTCTTGTGTCTTAAGAGCCATCATAGATATCCTTTGGGTTAGGGAAAATGGAAGACTTGTTAAAAGGCCGATAGCCAACATGAGCGAATCAGAGAATGAAACATCCCGTATGGATCAGTTGGAGACCAATCTCACCAAGGTTACTGAACAGTTGCAAGCCTTAACTGCTGTTATGGCCAATATGGTTGTGCCCCATGCTGGGGGAAACTCTGAGAATGAGAGGTATGAAGACCCTCCGACTAGATTGAATGATGATATCCCGGGTTTTGATGATGATATGGCCAAATATGCTGCGGGAAGAATAGCCGGGTCATAGGCCGAATTACAAAAGCTTCGAGATCAGGTAGAATCAGTTACACGCAAAATGAGGGGTAAACATGAAGATTTGCTAGATTATGAGGCAATGACCTTTGAAGAACAGCTGCCAGCTCAGTTCAAGATGCCTGATATGGCCAAGTTCAACGGGAATGGGGATCCGAGGGTCTATGTCCGACAGTATGTTTCAGTCATAAGTTCAGTGGGCCTGTCACAGCGCCAAGTTCAGAAGATGTTCGGGATGTCGCTTGAGGGGGCACCCGTAGTGTGGTACCATAGCCTTGAGAGAAAGGTTAAGGAAGATTGGAGGGAACTGGCAGAAGCTTTTCTGAAACAGTATGTTACAGATTTGGAGATCGACTTGTCGCTCCGCGACTTGGAGAATACCAAGCAGAAACCGGAGGAAAGTTTCAAGGAGTATGTAGACCGCTGGAGAAGCCAGCTTCTAAATATGCAGACTCGGCCCTCAGAGAATGACCAAATCAAAATGATCATCAAGGGCACCAAGCCCTTCATTTATGGCAATTTGAGAAGGATGACCTCCATGATTGCAGATTTCCGACAGCTGAGGGAGACTGTCATGGACATCGAAGAAGAAGAAGCGGAGAATAGAAAGTTCTATGGCCATAATAGAAAGACTTTTGGGGGACATTTTGAGACCAAGCCCGCTACTGCCGAGGTTGCTACCATCAGAAACCGGCATTTCTCTAACCTGGGGAAGCCTTTATCTAAGGTGCTTGAGAAGCTGAAGGCGCAAGGACTCCTAAAACCCTTAGAGCCTAAACCACTTCCAGATCCTATACCACCCAACCTTGACCTAAGCCTGTATTGTCACTTCCATCAGAGGAGAGGCCATGAAACTTACAGCTGCACCCGCCTTAGGCATGAAATCCAAAACCTCATTGATGCCCATAAAATACCCGATCCTGAGAAAGAACAACCCAACACACACCAGAACCCCCTACTGAACTATCACTCCATCCCACCGCCTACCTACATGATCAACTTCGGCCTGCCCAAGAGCTTTGTCCTCCAAACTCTCAACCACCCAGTTTCTTTCATGGGGATAGGGAATGATAGTAGTAGAGAACCATAGGCCAATGAAGAAGGCAATTCTGCGAATGATGAACTGTTCCTCCTAGTTTATTTGATCTTGCATTTTTAAGACATTGATTTTGTCTACTTGTTTGAACCTTTTCTTGATGATAATAAAGACGTTTATTTCGTTTACTTGCCTGAGTCTCTTCCTTTCAACCTGCAACATGAGTATATTTGAAAAAAGCATGATACTCAGCGATGTTTAGAACACGGGGAATCCTCGGAAGAAGCGAGTAGAAAGACAGGATAGCCATTCAGAAAATGGGAAATGTGGCAGTGAGACTGTCAGATTTAGAAGGGAATGGGTTCACCGAGCCGATCAACGTAGACAGATTGAAGCAGTACTTTGCCTGAAGAAGAGAAAACCGAGCAGTCACCAAGAGAAGAACTGGCAGAAGACCTAAGCCAATGGAATAGGAAACTCATTCATGCATGCATGAATACACCTAACGCACTTGCATTCTTTTGTTTTGTTGTGTTTTGTTTTGTTTGTATTCACAGGTTTCAACGAAGAAAAAGAGAAAGTATCAAATGCAAACCAACCAGAAGCAGCAATAGTACAGTGTCAGCAGTTTACAGGAATGAATCACAGGGGGGCGAGGCCCAAACCAGTATCAGTCTGGGGGCGAGGCCCACATCAGTATTAGTTTGGGGCGAGGCCCATATCAGTATCAGTATGGGGCGAGGCCCACATCAGTATCAGTCTGGGGGTGAGGCCTACATTAGTATCAGTCTGGGGCGATGCCCACATCAGTATCAGTCTGGGGCAAGGCCCAAATCAGTATCAATTTGAGGGCGAGGCCCACATCAATATCAGTCTGGGGCAAGGCCCACATCAGTATCAGTCTAGGGTGAGGCCCACATCAGTATCTGTCTGGGGCAAGACCCAAATCAGTATCAATTTGGGGGCGAGGCCCACATCGGTATCAGTCTAGGGCGGGGCCCACATCAGTATCAGTTTGGGGGTGAGGCCCACATCAGTATCAGTCTGGGGCGAGGCCCACATCAGTATCAGTTTGGGGGCGAGGCCCAAATCAGTATTAGTTTTGGGATGAGTCCCAGCGTTGAGGCCCACATCCACATCAGTATCAGTTTGGGGGCGAGGCCCACATCAGTATGAGTCCCAAGGTTGAGGCCTATATCAGCATCGGTATCAGGTTTGGGGATGATTCCCAGGGTCGTGACCCACATCATCAGTAGTTTTGGGGATGCGTCCTAGGGTCAAGACCCACATCAGCATTAGTTTTTGGGATGAGTCCTAGGGTCGTGACCCACGTTGTCAGCGGTATTAGGATGAGTCCCAGGATCGAGGCCCCCGTTGTCGGTTGTAGATATTGGGACGCATCCCAGGGTCGATGGCCCCCTACATCATCAGTTCCAGTTATTGGGATGCGTCCCAGGGTCGTGGACCTACTGTATCAGCAGTTACAGTTCTGGGATACGTCCTAGGGTCGAGGCCCAAACAACATCAGACGCCGAAAATGGTGCTCCAAAATGGAGTACAATTCAAAAAGGGAAAACTATCACATCAGACGCCGAAAATGGCACTCTGAAAATGGAGCACGGTTCAGAAATGGACCAAGGAAGGCCTAACTCATCGGAATAGGAAACATATCCATGCATAGATGCATACATATCACATACATGCAATTTTTGTTTTGTATTCGCAGGTTTGTAGCGGTAAAGACCATCTCATCAAGTAACGGTTCAAAAATGAGCCACATTCATACACAACAGATGCCGAAAATGGCGCTCCAAAATGGAGCACACATAACAGATGCCGAAAATGGCACTCCAAAAATGGAGCACAATTCGAAAATGGACCACCAAATCAACTCAACTCAAAGCAACAAGCAAGTCAAGTGGCAGCTGGCGAGCCAGTTAAATAAAAATGCATTGCATAACTTTGATAGGATTGTCATTGTCACAGACTGCACAAGTCCTATCAAAGTGGGGGCGACTATAGGCACTGCATTTTGCATATAATTCCTGATGATAAGTCTCGTACGGAGGCACTACTCTTTAGGTTGCAAAAGTCGCGGGAAACGAATGTCGGAATGGGAAATTCAGAATAAGTATGTCATCGGATTCAATTCACATGTTCACTACTTTCATTCGTGCTGCAGCCCTAAAATAGTCTAAAACAGTCCCCGAATTAACCCCAAAACAGCCCTTATTCACCGCAAACAGTAGCCAAAAACCAGTCCCTTAATATAGCAAAACAGTGACAAAAAAATGCACTTTAAAACCCTTAAATTACCGCAAGAAATAGCAGTAAAACAACAGCAAAACAGAGGAAATGACAGCTCAAAATACCGAAGTAGTGAACGAGAGCAGTGGACCAGTGAACCGGAGGAATTGCGGAGCACCAACCCTTCCGACGGCCGTGTAACGCACTTTCGAGAGACAACCTAAGAGGTTAGACCTGAGGGCACCCTTTTTATTTATTCTCATCTTTTTTTTGTTGTTTATTAGAATTCCCTCGCATGAGAGTCGTTTGTTGATATATGTTGTGGTCCTTGAATGAATGAAATATGTGTTCTCTCTTGTGGTATATCGGATGGAAACCCTGACGTAAATTCCGTAGCCGAATCCGAATGGACGGTATTGCGGTTTGCACTCAGAATACAATGCCACGTATCACTTTAGAGATTCACACATTTTGTTTCATCCAACCTTGTATTCGAGCATGATTGGGTTGCTAGCATGTTATTTATCTGTTAAGCATGATTTAGTCGTTAGTATGCTATTGCTTTCTACATGTTACTTATTTATGCATGATGATATCGTGCGCATGGGCTAACTAGGGTGGATTAAAGGTCCTCTATTCGAGGGAAATGCCTAAAAGGCTACCTTTTCCACGATGTTTTGCCGCACCAGACGGAGTATGTTTGATTGAATGTGAGATATGTTTAATCGAGCATACGAGGTCCTATATTATTGTTGTCTTTATTTTATATGCATGGTAACATAATGCGCATGGGCTAACTAGGGTGGATTAAAGTCCTCTATTCGAGGGAAATGTCTGAAGGCTACCTTTACCATGATGTTTTTCCGTGCCTTTTATTATGTCATTTACCCTTTGCATATCAGTGCTTTATTTACGCATGCATTGCATTCTTGTGCGCATGGGCTAACTAGGGTGGATTAAAGGTCCTCTATTCGAGGGAAATGCCTAAAAGGCTACATTTTCCACGATGTTTTACCGCACCGGATGAGGTGCACCCGATTGAATGTGAAATATGTTCCATCGGGCACACAAGGTCCTACATTATGGATTTGTTTATCTATGTATGTGTTGCATCGTCTATCATGCATCAGGTCTGGTCCCGTTTGAACGCGTTTACGAACGCTACTTGAACGCACATGTGTTTTCTTTGTTTTATCATGCATCAGGTCTTGTCCCTTTCGAACGCGTTCTCGAACGCTATACGAATGTGAACCTTCTGTTCACCGTTCGAATGTGTTTACTAACGCTACTTGTATGGGCACATATTTTTCTTTGTTTTAACATGCATCAGGTCTGGTCCCGTTCGAACGCGTCCTCAAATGCTATACGAACGCGAACCTTCTTTTTACCGTTCGAATGCGTTTACGAACGCTGCTCGAATGTTCATGTGTTTTATTGTATCATGCATCAGGTCTCTTCCTATTCGAACGTGTTATCAAATGCTATACGAACGCGGACATTCTGTTTATCGTTCGAACGCGTTATCAAACGCTACTCGATCGCTTGTATTCTGTTTACCGTTCGAACGAGTTTACGAACGCTACATGAACGCTCACACACTAGACAGATTCCTTTATCATGTTTCATGCATGTTTGTTCTCTTAGTCATTCCATTCCCCATCATATGTTTAGTTAGCTCTCTTCAATATTTATGCAGTTAATTGCCTCTCTTTAATATGCATGTTTGTACAATCATTGTCCATTTGCGTTTCCATGATCATCAATGTAATATGTATGTGATATTATCTGTTTATCGTTATTTCAATCTACTTTTATGCATCCAAGCTTAGGCATAGGTTATATGCAAATAGGTTATAGGAAAACGTAGATACGAGCTTTGTTTCTATGCATGTGAACTTAGAAATTGAATATCCTTGGAAATATATGTTGCTTAGGCTTGGTTAGATTATTGTACAAATCATATCATTACAAGTGACATAAGTAAGGGACCATTCTGAACCCAACGGTTTGAGGTCTTCCCTTGCGAGGGGTGAGTGCGGCCTTAAATCATTTTCCCAGTTCACACTGGGTGGCGACTCCATGTTATTTCTCCGGTTTAGCTCCCTCGTGGGCTACTCCGTACTCCCGACCGGGCCACGAGCCCGGAACATCATCGTCCAACATCTGTGTCCTACACATTGATCTTGACTTTGGCCAACAAACCAATGCCAATCTTGGATCTTGATAGAGAACCACTCAATGGAAGGAAAAATGCTTAATATTTGATGAGGGTTTTTCACGTAATTGGCAACCAATTTATTATCTTTGATTAGGTCTCATCATACACCCTTAAGCATGCATTCTAAAATCATGATAAGGCGCGAAATAAATTAATAATGATATGCGGATAGATATATAACAAATTTGTTCCTAGAACAAATCTCTCACTTTCCTCTCTCTTGCTAGCATTATTCTTACTTCTACCCAATTACATAATACATTAAAGAAACCTCATTTACATTGAGGGGAATTGGTGAGAAGAGAAACACAATGAGAAAAGAGATGATAGGCTGGACATGCAGGTCCAATTTAATAAATTCTAAATTTATTACAATAATTTCCAAAATTACCCTCACCCTTCTAATATCCATCCAATATACATTATTCATACAAATACATCCAAGTATTCACACAAAAGATGTTATTCAATCAATCTAATCCAATTAATTAATCTTTGAATTAATGACCATCCAATGTTCAAACAACGATTTGATTTGCGCGAATCCCAACTCGTTTAAGAATAAATACTCAAAGTAAGTATTCCTGAATTATATCGAACTACAATTTTAAATCCAATTTAAATTGTATCCAAAACTAATTCTTATTTAATTCCAAGTTAAATAATTACACTTTTAATAGTGTCTTTTAGACTTGGATTCTAAATCCAATCTTAATGGGTCTCAAAGACCCAATTAGTATCCAATACTATTCAATTAAAGTCCAATGGGCTTTTAATTCTATTCGATGACTAAGATGATTTTTGTGTGAATAAATCAAAGACAAGTTGCGGAAATTACTTACTTTGATCAGATTTAGGATTTCAAAAATTCATGGATGTAAAAGAAACTCCAAGCCTTTGTAGAGTGTTTCCAACACTTGGGTGAGTTTCCCTATCACCTTGATTCACTCCTTATGTGCTAGCAAGAACAAAAAATGAAAGAAAAATTTGCCCTCCAAGGAAGAACACTTTCGGCCATGGGAGAGCAAAAGAGAGAGATGAGTTTTTTTGTGATTTGTTTTCCAAAAACAATTACAAAAGTCAAACTCCAAAAATGTGTATATGCTTTACAAAAAACAAATTGTGTTATACAAGTTTCCAACAAAAGCCATCAATCACTTCCATCACCAAAAATTGATTAATGATGTAAGTGAAGTGGGCCCCACTATAAATTCAAAATTCAAGTGGGCTTGCTCAACACACTTCGGGCTCGGGTTCGTTTAATCCAATTAAATGAATTTTCCGTTGCGACGTAATAAAATCCAATTTAATTAAATAATAATGCCTAGCAAAATTATTATGAAAGTCGCTCATAAATTAATTCCAAATTAATTCGTTCGCACGAATTAAAATTTAATTTTAATTCCAAATTAATCGCGTTCTCTCTTCTTCACGAATTAATCCCAGATTAATTCCTGACGCAATTAATCCCAGATTAAATTTCTCTCTATTGATTAATGCCAGATTAATTTTTTCCGTAATTAATCCCAGATTAATTTTCTCTCTCATAATTAATCCCAGATTAATTCTATTCGAGTCAAATGTCATCGGTGAATCTTTGGGAAGCAACCCAAGAGATCCCTGGATATGTTGGCAGTAAATTCGGTTATCGGACTATCCAAACACGTGCGTACCCGGTACCATATTCTTACCGATTTACAAGACATGGTTGGCTTCTAGCAAAGCATCGTGCCTACCCAATTCTCCAGAAATATTCAACGAAAAATAACAATCTTTATCAGGCGTAGTATACGAAGTATTGCATATTATGATCCAGTATCGGATGCCACATGTTAGGCCTAGGGTTGGAATTGTGTCTGCCTCATACGAAGCATATATCGGATCACTAGTAACTAGTCTCTTTGATTGGAAAGTCATGACCCAGTCATACTTTCCCGATGGCTGCAGCACTTTAGAGTACCATTTCTGTATCCTACGTGATCATCATCTCCATATGACTGAAGTGATACTTCCATATTGAAATCACACCCAATACACTACGATTCTCAGTATTCCCAAAAGAGGCGTACACATAACTTGTTAAAGCTCCGGACGACCAAAACCAAAGCGTACTGATTGTCGCAAGTATTAGTGATGCAAGTCTCAGGTTAAGACCAAATACACCTACCCTGATTCAGATTCCCATAGACACATAGTCATACTACTAATGGGATTCCGAGGGGTTTATCCAAAGCGAAACTGTTCCCGGTCCAACGGCTAACGGAAACCTCCTATCACATTTGCATAAGTATCCAATACTTAAATATATGAGAACTATGACGTTAAGCTTTCATAACGCGAACAAGTGCAATACTAGCCTATTCCGCATTATCGATGTCCAGTCTTGATAATACTATGACTAGAGATATTTAATGATCAAATCTTTCATGGATTAATACTATCTCATATCTTATTAACCCGAAACTGATCATATGGACTTTTATCATTTATATACCTAAGTAATCCAATTATAAAATGATAAAAGAGCAATTTCCTTTGTCACATAGTTAATTTGTACAAAGAACACCATGTCTTTTACAAATAGTGATGCTATGAGTAATAATTGTCCAACATGCGAAAAATCCATAATTAATAAGGTTTTAAAGTAATATGTATTGGATGTATATTTCTTGGTCTGTCTTGTCAATATGGTTTTTGGATATCTGTTCTATGGCTGCACCTGAGAAAGTACCAAAGCAATGAAGGTGTAGTTGATAGAAATTTATCCATAACGAATGTATATGTGATACTAGATAAATTCAAGCGAAAGCGGAAATCCTGAATGTGTCAAAGCTGTCAAGACTATGCAAGTATTTTAAATTTATCATTGACAAGTTTAACCTTGGTACGCCTCCTTGTGAACGTGCTAAAGTTGTCACAATGAGAAACGACCAAGACCGGAACCTATAAGTCACTAGTGAGTGATTGACAATGAGTTGTCTACCTAATGAATATACGTAGGCGAGATCGTACCAAAGCTGTGAGTCGAAATATATTCATGGGGTCCACCTCTCACTATGGAATTCAATTGAATCATTGAATTCCCATTTATTCTGAGCGATTGTCCAGTTTAAAAGAAACAGAGAGTAATTAATTGGCTATTTGATTCCTTATTTAGAAGATTTGTATCATCAATGAGCTGATATTTCAGACTTATTCCTTCTGTGACATGTGTTTACCTTCATGGGAGTCAATCCTGACACAGACTTCCTATGGGTGATGATGAACACTAAAAAATGTACATTTATTAAAAAGAAAATTAATTATTTTACACTTGTAGTTTCATTAATCCCCTTAATTTAGCACATTGGTGAAATAATTAAATTTATGTTTTATATATTTTTATTGTGATTTTTATTTCTTATGTAGATGAAATAATATTTTGGATGTATATTTCATATGGATTTTGGAGGCCAGAATCTTGAAAGGGCTTCTAACAGTGTACAATTTCGGAAATTTCATCTTTAAATAATTTTCATATTCTGACCATAACTTTTTATTCCGATATCGGATTGAGGCAACTCCAGTTCCAGATGAAAGATGACACAAATATCTACAACTTTGCTCTTTACAAGATTTTCTAGTTCTGAGGTATTCAAAGTCGAAATTGGCGAAAAAGCCAATGTGTGTTGCATGTAATTTTAATTATTAGAAAATAAAAATAAAAATACAAAATAAAAATTGAAATGTCATAATCCACTGTGTATTGTGACAAATGTTTGCAAAATGATAAACCAAAAAAAAATGAAAAAAGAAAAAAGAAAAAAATAAATTAGTAAAAAATTTATTATTTGTATTTGATTTGGAAAATTGTAATTAATAAAAGAGAGATGAACACTTCTACTATAAATAGAAGTGTTCACATCTCATTTTCTTCATTCATGCTTCTTAGTTCTTTCATTTTATCTCTTAAAGAATTTGGAAGAAGTGTTTCGTATGCTTTATTTTTCTTATAATCTTTTTTCTTTCAATAATAAAATAATGTAAGTTTTTATTTAAATCATGAGTAGCTAATTCCATTCTATTGGGGTAAATGGTGAAACACTAAATATGAGAATATAAATTAATCTTACTTATATTATAATATATGAATTGTAATCTGAAGACTAATATTTAATATTCTCTTATTTGTGAGTGTCTTGATTCTCTTTGACAATCAAATATTGGTTAGCACAGTTAATATTTTACCTCATATTATATGAGAGAGTAATTTAAATATGGATTAATTATTGACAAACTTTGTTACCGCCTTTATGGCTGGTTTTATTTATTTGGCATAATTGAGTATCTAATTGGACTTATTATAGACAAATGTTATCACTGTCTTTATGACTGATTTTATTTGTTTGACATAATTAATTCATGAAGTAAATTAACTGGGTAATAATGACAATTTATATATTATAAAAAGTAAGATTTCTCTATATTTGAAATATCAAGAGTGGATCCCCTAACCCCAGCATTCTAATTTATTATTATAGTTCAATTTAAAATTATCCATCACTTCAACAATTCAGCCTCTTTTTTTGTCACTTGAATTATTATTTTATTTTACTAAATTCATTCCATGTGGATCGACTTCGGACTTACCAAGTTATTTTATTACTTCGACACTCTTATACTTGAGAGTAAAGAACCATTTTATGAGTGTGTTAGGTGAGCCATGAATTCAGACTCTGATGGAGGTCATGACTTCAAATTATCTGAAATATTTTCTAGAATAATTGCTCCTTTAAACTCTGTCTTCATGCTCTGATGGCAGATTCTGTTGTCAGACTCTGACTTTAGGTCTCGAACGCTGGTTTTGATGGGAGGTCCCATAGCATTCTTCTTCTAGCCACGTGGCATTTCAATATATTTTTTTGTAAATAAATTAACTAATTGGATAACTGATTAGGGTTTAAAGGAGCAATTATTCTAGAAAATATTTCAGATAATTTATTAATTAATTAGGTGGCAACAATTAACTGACATCGATGCCTCTTTCAATTAAGGAACATAAACTAAGAAACCCAAAAGATAAACAAGGGTTCATATCATCATTTGCCCCAAACTCTATCATCAATTGAAAGATCAAAACATAATAATATCTTATTATAAAATAGAGAAACATATAAAATAAAATAAAATAAGCTATGTTTGGGAGTTTTTGTCATGTTATATTAATTATCTTTCAGGGTTTGAAATATATGCAATGTATCACTAATTTTACCCACTTCATAATTTGATTTCTGAATTAATATTCTACACATTAAAAAGAGCCCTCAGACTGAAACCAGAAATCAACCAATTATGCAAACACTTTCTCATCAAGCAGAAACAATGTATGGAATATTAAACATGGTACGTACATAAATCCAGATGTGAAACAAACACACATATAAACATAGGTTTTTACATCACAGAAACTCAAAAGAAACTACATTCTATATGAATGTAGTCACAACATGATGAACCCATAAAACTAGTGACTGCAATGTTGCTCCTGTCCCGAATCCATGTCTCTCAACATAAAGCATTGGCTCACCAAAAGAAAGGCCCTGCAAAACCGGGAGACTGGGGGGTGAGTTCTAAAGAACTCAGTGAGTGGAGCTATAAAACCAGAAAACAAACAGTATTAGAAATACTCATATACATTGCAATAACTTTCAGAATTCTTAAATCACAAACTAGAAATTTTCCTTTCAATACTTTCGTAAAAAATTAAAAAAAACATCAATATCATCATCAGAAATATCATCAGTCAATCTGTACATAATCCTGTGGTCTTAGGGTGTTGTACTCACAGTCCCCCAAACCACTAAACCAGACAACAGTGGTGCTATCAGTGCTACCAACCTGTCTCTGAAATATCCAGGTCTAGAGGCGTTGTACTCACAGTCCCCCTAGCCCAATACCTAGATACTAGAGGCATTTGTCATCTCTAGTCATGAAACCTGTGTGCACACGTCTATATCCGTTATCAATGCTGATACCCATCAATACTATGTCTGTCAATTCCATATCTGAATCAAGTAACATCTGAGGTGGGTTTTTCCCACATGCCTCCAAAATCATAAATCCATATATTTGAAATCATTTTCATCATCAAGGCTTTTATTAGAAACCAAGCGTTATCAAAGCTTAAATCATATTCTCATGAAATCATCATTTAAAGTAAACAAATTAATCAATGATCTGCAAAATCATAACCAAAACCACGTTCAAAAACTCTGAAATAAGTACTCCATTCACAGTGTTAAGGCAAGTCTGGTGTGGTATGCGGCGTCGGTGACCTCCGAGTGGCTTGTCGTTGATATAATGCCAAAGAAATCGTTAGATTTTTATGTAATGAATGAGAAAGATATATACAATCAAAGGTAAATATTCATGCCTATGGTATAACTTATCATGTGGTTACTCATCTATACAAAGCCCCTAGAGTGCCCCTAAGCGTCTTAAAATTAGACTGGAATGGTTTAAAACAAGTCCTGGAACATCACTTTCCATCGCGACGCAGACCCCCCTCTGCGCACCAAAAATCCGGAAGCCATATTCCCCTTCACGCGTCGTGACACATGCTTCCCTTGGCATCGCGACGCGCACCAGTTTTCCAGGATCCAAAATTTTAATTACACCATTACTTCAACATCATTCAAACCACAATCAGAACAAATACATCACTAAGCATCAATTTCACCATTCAATACCACTACATAACTAAGCCATAATCATATCAAATATACCAAATAACATCAATTACACCTTCACACAATCATTTTTAAATCCCAACTCAACTTCACATTTAAGGATTTTACAAGTTGGGAAATTTCTTAAGTCTTCAATTCCTAGACTCAAAACCAATTATTCATCTTTAAACTCAAACTAATAACATTCTTCAAGTATCAAATAATCAAAACTTAACAATCTAAGATTTGGGTTTTTACCTTTATCACCTTAAATTAAAATATTTGTTCACAACTTGAGTTTCCAAAGCTTCATTTCTTCATTTCTAAACTTGCATGTGACTTTGGAGCATAAATTTTTGGGTTATAAGAGATGAAGTTTACTGCATTGGCTATGGAGTTAGGTTGAAAAGATGAATGAAAGAAGAAAAGGAAGGGAAACAAAACATGAAAGGTGGGATTTTTTTATTTTGTTTTGTTTTGTTTTTTTAATACTAATATCATGCATGATGGACATTTGTTTGTGAGGCTTGACAAATGGTTTCAAGCCTTATTAGCAAATGTTCACAAGTCTAGGTACAAATAATCATAATGGTATTGATCCAACTCTTATAATTCCTACCGGACCCAATGATTTATCCCAAATATTATAAACACTGCGACTAAAATTCGACCCTTATGCCATCTCCAAATTTATTCAATACTCCCAGGATAATTTTATCCCAGTCACAGAATTACTTCCCCAATCGAGTTATGAAATTCAATTCGTTACAAGTTCTCCCCCCTTAAAATGATTTGTCCTCGAATCACTACTACTAAAATTATAAGAGACATACCTTCTGCAAATAAATGAGGATATTGCTCCTTCATGATAGCTTCTGGCTCTCAAGTCGTCTCTTGACCCTTGTGGTGTTGCCAAACCACCTTAACTGAAGGAATCCACCTAGACCGTAACTTCTTTGTTTCTCTATCCACTATAGCCACTCGTTGTTCCAAATAAGATAAATCTCGGCAGATATCAAATGTCTGAGGTTCTAAAACTTGAAATTCATCGTACAAGTATTTCCGTAGCATAGAAACATGGAACACCAGATGTATCCTATCAATGTTAGGTGGGAGTGCTAACTCATATCTTCTACCTCCAACTTTGCAAAGTATTTGAAATGGCCCAATATATCTTGGCCTGAGTTTGCCTCTTTTGCCAAATCTCATAACTTTTCTGGCGACTTTGAGCCATCTTCATCCTTCCTCTAATCAACTTCACTTTTTCCACTGCATCCTGTACCAAGTCCCAAGCAATTTTTGTTCTCCTGTTTCAAACCATCCCACTGGTGCTCTACATTTCCAACTATATAAGGCTTCAAAATGAGCCATCTAAATACTTGTCTGATAACTATTGTTATATGTAAATTCTATAAGTGGCAAATACTGATCCCAGATACCTTCAAAATCTACAACACAAGCTCGTAACATATCCTCCAAGGTTTGAATGGTTCGTTATGATTGTCCATCTGTTTGAGGGTGGAAAGTTGTACTAAAACATAACTGAGAACCTAAGGCTTCTTGAAATGATTGCCAAAACTTAGATGTAAACTGAGATCCTCGATCAGAGATTATTGAAACGGGTATTCCATGTAGTGACACTATCTTATCCAGGTACAGCCTGGCATACTGAGCTACTGAAAAGTTAGTCTTTACAGGCAGAAAATATGCGCATTTCGTCAACCTGTCTACAATCACCCAAATGGAATCGTAACCCTTCGAAGTACGAGGAAGCCCAGTTACAAAATCTATAGTAATCTTCTCCCATTTCCATTCAGGAATATCTAAACTTTGAAGTTTCCCTGCTGGTCTCTGATGCTCCGTTTTGACCTGTTGGCAAGTAAGACATTTAGCAACAAACTCCACTACATCTCTTTTCATACCATCCCACCATATAGTTCTTTTAAATCATGGTACATCTTGGTAACTCCAGGGTGCATAGTATAGGATGAGGCGTGGGATTTCTCTAACAACGATTTTCTCAACTCAGGAATTAGAGGAACAATAATTCTGTCTTTCTTTCTCAGGAGATTTTCATTGTCTACATGATATTCCTCATCCATACCTTGCTTTGGTTTATCTCTAATCCGTTGGATTTGAATGTCTGTTTCCTAAACAATTCTAATCTCATCCACCAGTGTAGATCGGATCTGAATATGAGCCAACAACGTTCCTTGATATGTTACTTGAAAGCTTACCCCATCTGAGATACATTTCTGCACATGCCTAGCTGGTTGCCACCTCTCAGATGGTAGATGAGCTAAACTCCCTATAGATTTCTTGCTTAAGGCATCTGCTACCACATTGGCCTTACCAAGATGATATAATATTGATCAATCATAATCTTTCAATAACTCAATCCATCGCCTCTGCCTCAAATTAAGATCTTTTTGACTCAGAATATACTTGAGACTTTTGTGGTTAGTAAAAATCTCAAACTTTTCACCATACAAGTAATGTCACCATATCTTCAAGGCAAAAATTATGGCTGCCATCTCCAAGTCGTGGGTGGGATAATTTTGTTCATAAGGTTTTAGCTGCCTAGAAGCATAGGCAATAACTTTTCCTCTTTGCATTAACACACATCCCAATCCCACTCTAGAAGCATTACAGTACACCATAAACCTTCTGATCCTGACGGTAAAGCTAGAATAGGAGCAGTAGTCAACCGTTGTTTAAGCTCCTGGAAAATTTTCTCACAGGCATCTGACCACACATACTTTACATTTTTCTGCGTTAATCGAGTCAACGGAGCAGTTATTCTAGAGAAGTTTTCCACGAACCTCTGGTGGTAACCTGCTAACCCCAAGAAACTACGATTCTCTGTCACACTGGTGGGCCTATGCCACTTTTGAATGGCTTAAATTTTCTTGGAATCTACATCAATTCCTTCTTTTGACACCACATGTCCTAAAAACACCACTCTGGACAACCAAAACTCACATTTAGAGGATTTAGCAAACAATTTGTGCTCTCTCAAAGTCTGTAATACCTGATACAAGTGCTCCGAGTGTTCCTACTCACTATGTGAATACACCATGATATCATCAATGAAAACTATCACAAATCGATCCAAAAGGGGCCTAAACACCCTATTCATCAAATCCATAAAAGCTGCAAGGGCATTGGTCAAACCAAATGACATTACCAAGAATTCATAATGTTCATATCTAGTCCAGAAAGTTGTCTTCGTTACATCGCTTTCCCTAATCTTCAACTGATGATATCTCGAACGAAGGTCTATTTTTGAGAAACACTAAGCTCCTGAAATTGATCAAACAAATCATCAATCCTCGATAGTGGCTATTTATTGTAAATCGTCACCTTATTCAACTGTCGATGATCTATACACAACTGAAATGTCTCATCTTTCTTCTTTACAAACAACACTGGAGCACCCCACGGAGACACACTGGGACGAATGAACCCCTTATCTAGCAAATCTTGTAGTTGTACCTTCAATTCTTTAAGTTCTGCAGGAGCCATCCTATACGGAGGAATTGATATAGGTTGCGTGTCAGGAATTATGTCTATGCAGAATTCAATCTCTTTATCCTATAGTAATCCCGGTAACTCATCTAGGAAAACATCAGGATACTCATTTACCACTGGAATTTGATCTATACTCTTTTCTTCTGTTCTACTATCTATCACAAAAGCTAGATATCTCATTTTCTTCTTGCGAAGAAGCTTGTATGCTTGCATTACCGATATCAAATTAGGGGTACCACACTCATATCTCTCTGATAAACACTAACCGGCCGATCAGAGGCATGCAAGGTGACAATCTTCTCCCAACAATCAACCACTGCATTTTGTGTAGCTAACCAATCCATTCCCAGAATAACATCAAACCATAATATGATTAGCACCACCAAATCAGCATAATACGTATGCCCATCAATCTCAATCGGGCAAGCCTTCACTTTTTGTATAACCTCTATAGGCTCTCCTACAGGTGTAGTTATAACAATGGGTGAATATAATGCCTCTGTATCTCTACCCAGATAAGTCACAAGATATGGTGATATAAATGAATGAGTGGCTCCCGAATCGAATAACACTTTGGCATTTACTGAACCAACTGGCAATGTACCTGTAACAACGGAATTAGATGCATGTGCATCCTGGGGTGTGAGGGTATAAACTATACCCTGAGCTCTGCTAGTGGAGGTACGTCGTCGATCATCCACTAGTTGTCATCTACCACATGTCGCATGTCCCCTCACTACAGATCTTTGTTCTCCTGCCATATACATATTTTGCTAAGGCTGAGGCGTCGACGAAGTAGCACGGAGAAATGAAAATTGCTCTGCAGGTACTGAATAATCCCTCTTAAGATGACTCATCTGTCTACATCGAAAACAATTCTTACTCTCGAGTCGGCAAGCTTCTGAATGAGGTCGTCCACAAATCACACATGGTGGGATACCTTGCCCTGGCTGGGATACCAATGGTGAAGACACTGTACGGGACACAATACTCTGAATAGGTCTACGGTCTGAGTCTTCCTGCATCAATCCAATATCAAGACGTGTAGGGGAGAAGCGGATGTCTGTGGCTGCCTGCCCTGACCACCATGTTGTGGCCTAGCCCTATCCTCTGATCTCGGTCTCTTTCAGGATTCTCTTTCAGCCTGTCTCTCCCTGACCCGAGCCACAAACTTGAGAGTAGCATCCAAAGCCTGTGTATATGTAGTAGTCTTTGTAACATGAATAGATCTAAATAGATAATCCTGAAGTCCATCTACAAACCGTTTCATCTTCATTTCTTCAGTACTGATCAAATATGGAGCATACCGAGAAAGTCGGGTGAACTGTATGTCATACTCTGAAACAGTCATCTATTCTCACTAGACCAACTATTCGAACTCTCAAGCTCTAGCATCTCTAACACTCCGAGGCAAAAACCTGTTCAAAAATGTTGTGCTAAACTCAACCCAAGTCATAGGAGGAGCACCATGCCGCCGATTACCTTGAAAAGCCATAAACCAAGTATTAGCAACATCCTTCAGTTGAAAACTAACCAATTCCACCGCTCTCTCTGCTGAACACCCCAAAGCCAGACATATATGATCTGACTCCTCAATAAATCCATATGGGTCGGGGGAGGATTCTACTCCAGAAAATATGGGTAGACATAGCTTCCGGAAATCATGTAAGGAAACCGACAGCTCTTGCCGCTGAACCACCTGAGCTGTCATTGGAATAGGTCCCTGAGAGGTATTTGGTATTCCTGGGGGAACTACAGTCTGGTGAGCCAAATGAGGTTCTAGTGGTGGTGGTGGTGGAATAGAAACTGCAGTATCTGCAGCTCTTGGCCCAGGGTCTGGTGGCTGCTGTTGTCGCATAGCTAACTGTGTAAAGGCTACTAAAGCACGCTGAAGTTGTTGAATTCCCGCAGTTAATCCTTCATTACCCTGTACTACCGGTTCTGCCTCATCTGTTCTCATAACCCCCTCTTGTACCGGTTCCTCTCTTTGTCTCATATCTACATCAGGGAGAGGTGCCACTGATCCATGGTCTGGGTTTACATCCTTAGGTGCCCGATTGCGTCTAGGTCTACCTCTGCCTCTTGTTCTAGGTAGCATGATATCTAGGTGATCAAGAAAGAAAATAGTTAATTGAATTCAAAAAGAGGTATAATCAATAGGAATGAGACATACCTCGGAAAAGAACACTGGAGAAGTAGCTCCCTTATATACTAGTACCCCGAGTATACTACATATATAAGACACTACTAATCTCCCACTGCAATCACTGACTCCCAAAACACCGCTCTGATACAAACTTTGTAACATCCCCAATTCGGGAATATTACCGGCAGATGATAGAATCTCACTTTCACCTAAGCTTCATATTGAAAATAAAAATCAACCAAATATGCAAACACTTTCTCATCAAGCAGAAAAATTGTATGGAATTTTAAACATGGTACGTACATAAATCCAGATGTGAAACAAACACACATATAAACATAGGTTTTTACATCACAGAAACTCAAAAGAAACTACATTCTATATGAATGTAGTCCCAACATGAAAAACCCATAAAACTAGTGACTGTAGTGCTGCTCATGTCCCGAATCCATGTCTCTCAACATAAAGCACTGCCTCACCAAAAGAAAGGCCCTGCAAAACCTGGAGAGTGGGGGGGTGAGTTCTAAAGAACTCAGTGAGTGGAGTTATAAAACCTGAAAACAAACAGTATTAGAAATACTCATATACAGTGCAATAACTTTCAGAATTCTTAAATCACAAACTAGAGTTTTTCCTTTCAATACTTTCGAAAACAATTAAGAAAAATATCAGTATCATCATCAAAAATATCATCAATCAATCTGTACATAATCCTGTGGTCTTGGGGCGTTGTACTCACAGTCCCCCAAGCCACTAAACCAGACAACAGTGTTGCTATCAGTGCCACCAACATGTCTCTGAAATATCCAGGTCTATGGTCGTTGTACTCACAGTCCCCCTAGCCCAATACCCAGGTACTAGAGGCATCTGTCATATCTAGTCCTGAAACCCGTGTGCCCATGTCTATATCCAGTATCAATGCCGATACCCATCAATACTATGTCCGTCAATTCCATAACCGTCAATTCCATACCTGAATCAAGTAACATCTGAGGTGGGTTTTTCCCTCATGCCTCCAAAATCATAAATCCATATATTTGAAATCATTTTCATCATCAAGGTTTTTAATAGAAACCAAGCTTTATCAAAGCTTAAACCATATTCTCATGAAATTATCATTTAAAATAAACAAATTAATCAATGATCTGTAAAATCATAACCAAAACCACGTTCAAAAACTCTAAAATAAGTACACCACTCACAGTGCTAATGCAAGTCAGGTGTGGTATACGATGTCGGTGACCTCCGAGTGGCTTGTCGTTGATCTAATTCCAAAGAAACCGTTAGATTTTTATGTAATGAATTAGAAAGATATATACAATCAAAGGTAAATATTCATGCCTATGGTATGACTTATCATGTGGTTACTCATCTATACAAAGCCCCTAGAGTGCCCCTAAGCGTCTTAAAATTAGACTGGAATGGTTTAAAACAAGTCCTGGAACATCGCTTTGCGTCGCGACGCGCACCAAAAATCCGGAAGCCATATTCTGCTTCACGCGTCGCGACGCACGCTTCCCTTGGCGTCTCGACGCGCACCAGTTTTCCAGGATCCAAAATTTTAATTACACCATTTCTTCAATATCATTCAAACCATAATCAGAACAAATACATCACTTAGCATCAATTTCACCCTTCAATACCACTACATAACCAAGCCATAATCATATCAAATATATCAAATAACATCAATTACACCTTCACACAACTATTTTTAAATCCCAACTCAACTACACATTTAAGGATTTTACAAGTTGGGAAATTCCTTAAGTCCTCAATTCCTAGACTCAAAACCAATTATTCATCTTTAAACTTAAACCAATAACATTCTTCAAGCATCAAATAATCAAAACTTAACAATTTAAGATTTGGGTTTTTACCTTTCTCACCTTAAATTAAAATATTTGTTCGCAACTTGAGTTTCCAACGCTTCCTTTCTTCATTTCTAAACTTGCATGTGACTTTGGAGCATAAATTTGTGGGTTATAAGAGATGAAGTTTACTGCATTGGCTATGGAGTTAGGTTGAAACGATGAATGAAAGAAGAAAAAGGAAGGGAAACAAAACGTGGTAGGTGGGATTTGTTGATTTTTTTTTTTTTTTTTTTTTTTATACTAAAATCATGCATGATGGACATTTGTTTGTGAGGCTTGACAAATGGTTTCAAGCCTTATAAGCAAATGTTCACAAGTCTAGGTACAAATAATCATAATGGTATTGATCCAACTCTTATAATTCCTACCGGACCCAATGATTTATCCCAAATATTATAAACACTGCGACTAAAATTCGACCCTTATGCCATCTCCAAATTTATTCACTATTCCCGGGATAATTTTATCCCAGTCACAGAATTACTTCCCTAATCGAGTTATGAAATTCAAGTCGTTACAATCTACAAGAAGATGTAC
Source organism: Zanthoxylum bungeanum (assembly GCA_019454045.1). Lineage (NCBI taxonomy): Eukaryota > Viridiplantae > Streptophyta > Magnoliopsida > Sapindales > Rutaceae > Zanthoxylum > Zanthoxylum bungeanum. The sequence goes on along the minus strand of SKCR01035603.1, from coordinate 6,737 downwards.
TTGAAAATTTGAGTTGGATTAAGATATCGTTTTTTTTTAGTTGTCATTTTTAGTTTAAATGGTTGTGATTTGATGATAAATGACTTAGGATTAGGTTGTCATTAGATGGGTTCGAACCCAATGATGTATTTTTTTTGTAAAAACTTGGGAAAGACGAAAATTTTACCTATTTCATTTAAATCAGAGTCAGATGATTTAGCTTTAGAATTTTCAATGTTTTCATAATTCAACAAACGTGGCTGCCAATCAAATTTTGCAGAGAGGACAGTGGAAAGCTTATCCTGATAACAAGTCTAATAAAAAACACAAATTCCAAATATATTAAAAGAACAAAAAACATATATATAATTTTTAATGTTATTTTCACTTATGTATACTATAAATTACAAACTGTCTTTTTTGGAGAATGATTATATATTTAACAATTGTGAATTAAAATGGCCCTCTTATAAATGAGTGTCGAATTCATGAATGTAGATTCTTTTGGTTACGCATGGACCGGATAAGATAAATGATTTTTCAATCATGATGTGGCCCAAAGTGTTAATATCTAACAAGGTATTAAAATTGCCGACATCCTTTGCATTTATTTTGATTAGATTCTTCATAAAGTGCCCGACTCTTGCTGTACTGCTCTGTTGCTTTAGTTTTTGGGCTTATGGACACAAATTTGAAATTTCTACAATTTAATTGAAAATCGCTAACAATTTAAGATTAATAAGAAATAATCACAAACTAATTGGAGAGGCTAAAATTAATACTCGGATCCGGATCCACCAAACATATTTGGATTCATCCAAATCTGAATCCATACCAATTCAAATATTGGTCTGGATTTTTGCATCCCTATTTGTGAAAGTTTTGGAGAAAATTTAAAAAAAAAAATTATTTTCCTTAAAATAACTTACGGATTTATATTCCGTAATTTTTTTTTAAAAAAAAATTGGATATACTTTTCCATTAATTTGAAAATCATTAACTTGACCAAAATTTCCGCAAGTGTCCTAAACACTATAAAATTAGGAAAACGTTTTTGGAGCTTTTTACATATCCTAAATTTTTTTAATTAAGTCAATATATTATTTTTGATATAAATTGAAAATGTTGTCATTATTTAAGAAAAATATAATAAATTAAGAAATGCTGTTATTATCTAAATAATAATTCTTTTGAATCAAATCATATTCTCACTAATTTTTACCATTTCTAGGGAAAATATTCTATTTTTCCACATAAAATTATCAATTAAAAATCCAAAATAATTTTAAAAATTATAAAATATATTAAAAAAATAAAACCAGATGATTTTAGGGAAATCAGAAATCAAAAATTGACCAATTAATTGATCAAAATTATCCAAAAATCGATGTCAATTTAAAATGGGTAAAAAAATGATTTAGGAAGTGCCGATTAATGAACGCTTAAAAATAGCACAACTTCAAACACGCCCAGTTCTGTTTATGCAAACTTGTGACCAAATGTGTTTGGGTGGGCGGCTCCAAAAGGCAAGATACTGGTAAGTTTTAGTCTTTTTTTTTTTTTTTTTTTAATAAATAATCACCAAGTAGAGATGATAATTAGAATGTCTCATCCGAACCGGTTTTTTCTCCTATCATCTCAATATTGATTCAAGATAAAAAATAATCCCAAAGTCAAACTGATTTTTTGAATTATGATAAAAAATTGTCTCAAGTCCCAGACCAAATAGTTCAAAATTTGGAATATCGATTTTTAAGTTAAAATTTAAGATTAAAGATAAAAAAATCTCATTAATCCTGATCCAGCGTTTTATTCGGAAAGACATCATTTTGAATCAAGATTGAAATTTTTATTCGGGACAATCTTTCTTCCCAAATTGTGTATCGAACAATACCACGAGATCTCGAATCCTTATCAGAATTTGAGATATTCTTGGGAATCTTACACCAAGTATATTCTGATTCTCATGTTGAATCCATAAAAATTTCCAAGAGCCGAAATTAAAATGGTTGCTGCTTAATATTGGAAAAAAGTTTTCACTCGTTGAATTTCCCTCACAAGAATTTCTCAATGCTTGCAGTTAGGGTAGATTTAGGCCCGGCACCAATGACGGCTTCTTTCTTCTCACCATTGATGAAGATCATGACTGTTGGAATGCTTCGGATACCATAATGAGTAGCAATTGAAGGACTTTGGTCGGTGTTCAATTTAAAGCACTTGAGCTTTCCAGTATACTGCTGTGCTAGTTCGCCTATTACTGGATGGATCATTCGGCAGGGACCGCACCATGGAGCCCAGAACTCTACTAGCACAGGAACATCGGCCTTCAGAACTAGTGACTGCCATGTTGTATCATTCACAGTAGGAACTGCAGTTTTTTAAGGTCAATCGAACTGCCATGTAGGTTGCACAAGTAATTACTAGATAGTACAAAAACCAACTCAGTATGTCAACCTAATTTCTCGCCATTCAGTAAATACTAAATAGAGTCATCAAAATTTGACAACGCAAAGTTATTAACCCCCACAAATTAAAAGAAAACAAAGACCATTCCAGCATGAAACAGAAGTAAAGTCCATATAAGAAAAGGCACCAGACATTTTGGTATCAAAGATCATGAAACCAATAAGACTTCAATCATATTTTACAGTGGGACTTCTATAGTTTCTTCCTCCAGTGGATGGAGTAGGCGTATCCTGGACCAAAAGAGAATTCTACCAAGACAACATTAATAGCTAAAAAGAAATTTACAAGCAAAATACTTGATCAAGCTACAGTGTTGAGGAAAATATCTCACATCGGCTGAGATAAACAATTAAACTCAAAATATAAACATTGGGCAACCCTCAACTCTCAAGCTAGCTTTTGGGTTGAGTTAGGCCCATGAATTTCAATATGGTATCAGAGCGACACTCATACACGGGTGGGCTCACACTACCTGTCTACGTGACATGAACCAGGCAAAAGACCGGTTTGCACGTGAGGGGGAGTGTTGAGGAAAATATCCCACATCGGCTGAGATAAATAATTAAACTCAAAATATAAACATTGGGCAACCCTCAACTCTTAAGCTAGCTTTTGGGTTGAGTTAGGCTCATGAATTTCAATAAACAGGCATGTTGCTAACTCTCCATACTCGATGATTTTTGGCTCAGGTAATATTGAGTATCAGCCATGTCTAACATAAAGGTATTAAAAATGAAAAGCAAACAATAGTTTCACTTGTCTCATAGCAACATCATAGGTCAATTCTTGCCTCAGAAGCAAAGTAATTGTTTGATGTCAACATACTAATTAGTGACCAAGAAAGGGTATGGATGGATATGGGAATGGGATCAGAAGTAACAGTCCAAGACGTCACATGCATGAACTTAGGCTGTGTTCGGTTGACAGGAATTTAAGTGGGGAGAGGAATTCGAATTCATATCCCTTTCCGTTTTCCGAATACACAAATGGGGAAGGAATTTGAATTCCAATGAAATTAAATTCATCTCAAATTGCGAAATTTGGGTTCACGTAAGGAATCCAAATACCTCTCCGCATAGTTGTTAAAGGCGCGCTGCCACATTGCCTCACCGCGCCTATTTGGCGAGGTGCGTTGATGGTAAGCCTCTTGAATTTTTTTTTTAATTAAAAAACTAAAACGTGAAATAGTAAAAACCAATGTGCTATGATTGTTATTTTACTTTTTAAGTTGATATTTATAGGATAAATTTATTAAATATAATTTATATGAATTATTCTAATTGAGAAATTGATATAAAAGTTAAAAAAATATAGGGCGCACAATGCGCCTCACTTCGATCAGGCGAGCGCCTCATCTTGCGCCTTACGCCTAGGCTCTAGGAGGACCTTGGCGCCTCGGTGTGTCTTTCGCCTTTAACAACTATGCCTCTTTGGCTCTCCCAATGGAAACAAAAACTTCCAATATTACTTCTATTAAAATTTTATATTAATTAATTTATTAGCTTTTTAGTATTTATAATAATTAACTCACAAGGTAAAATATGGCCATTTTAAAATACAAATGTGGCCCAACGCTTCCCACATTGTGGACTCTCGAGTGGATTCAATGTACGCAGCCTTACCCTTACTTTTTTACAAAGAGGTTTACGTGATTTGAACCTTGTAATCTTCAATTCACAATGGAGTAATCTTACCGTTACACCATACTAAAATACAAATGTAAAGGTAAATAATATTATTGGACTAAAATACAAATGTAAAGGTAAATAATATTATTGGACTAAAATATTATATTAAATTAAAACTAAACATGGACAAGTAATGTTGTCTGACCTCAAATTCATATTTTAGAACATATAAATGTTTGTATGCTAGAATTTCCCTATTGTTACAAGAAATTGTTAGCCATTTTAAATTTAGTAAAAAAATAAAAATAAAATAATTTTCTAATAAATATTGATATTTAGTAGTTGGTATAAAAAGGTAAAATTTTCAATAAAAATGATGTAATTTCCTTTTCCCTCAAATTCAATATACAAACCAAACAATGAAATTAGAGTTACATCCTCCTCTTCTCTCATTTCTTCTCCCTTTTTTTCCTTCCTCCCTCCCTCTCCTCTCCTTCCAAACAAGCATAGCCTTAAAGGATATGACCACATATCCTTCTCAAAATTTATTGAGAGCGAGATTACAAGGCTTTTAGCCTATGAGCACATGCAAGAACAGTAGGAGATTGAAAGGTCCTAACTCAAACATAATCCCTAGCCCCAATCTCACATTCTTTAGGTCGCTCTCTGCTTCTAAGAATAGAGAAAAACTGTAGGATATGACCCTTTTATCCATGAACCTATATGAACAAAGTGCCCAGGCAGTTTAAGTAAACAATCTTACAGAGATCTGGTTTGGGCTTGGTTTTGGCAAAACTCTGCATGCAAGCTCTCCCCATGCAGAGGAAACATAGAAGAGTAATCCAAGATGCCAAACACACGCAAAAATATTTGATCATTGAAAAGGACAACATTTTAAAATCCGCACTAGACCGGTCAGTCCAATAGAAAAAACCGAGACCCGGACCGGAGTTCTTTAGCCCGATTCCTAATTGAACCGGACAGAAACCCGTCGACTCGACTGGTGCAATCGGAAAACCGATGACCAAATATATGGACTAATAAATTTCTACGAATAAAATAAATAGTTTTTTTTTTCTTTTTAAAATGATTCTTTTCTTCCCTGAACTATAATTCAAATTATTTTATCAAATGTAAAGAAACTGCATCACAACAAATGGCGATGTGTCAAGGCTCCCCTGTTCATTTTAAGCAACAAGATTCCAGGTCCCTTCTCGAGTTCCATTTCAATTAAAATAAAAAATTTATATCCTATCTTTCTTTGCACTCATTTTCTTCTTCTTCTCATTCTCATTCTCTTAGTTTGATACTTGATTCTTCTGTCAAATCAACTCAAATACAACACAAAATTAACTATTTTGCTTCACACAATTCAAAACCCTAATCCATGTTTGGATGCCGATAAGATCAAAAACAATAAGTAATGAGATGCTATTATGAAGTGATAAATATCGATTCATCTCATACACTTCCAGTTGAAGTATATTCTAGCGATTATTGGATGCAGTGTTCAAAAAATCGGGCTAGGTGGCCCCTAGGTGCAAGGCAGCCCTAGCCCGTCTCGAATATGGAGAAAATCGGCCATCTAGGCTGTCTGCGGGTCTAGGCGGGTTCTAGGCGGGCATGTCAAAAAATTATGTTATCGGTATGATATCTGATCCACATCCCTTTTCTATTTTATTGTATCATAAAAACGCAAATATAAGACATTAACTTGATCAAATAAGGCTTGCAGTAATTACTGAATTGATCAGTTAAAATAATTGTTATTCGTTGGCTAATTTGAGATTTGAGTGTGTGATTATTGAATTGATCAATTAAAATAATTGTTTTTTTATAGTTATTTTCAATGACAAACTCCCTTACTTTTGATCATGTATTGCTTACTTGTTTATGACTTGTTCCAATGTATAACGCTGTTATAAATTGCACAAGAAAGATGACAAGAATATAATTTTTTTCAAATAAAGAAAGATGACATAAATATAATTTTTTTTTCTAAATAATCCATTACATAATTAAAAAAATAATTACAAATTTTTTGAATAAAATAATAAAACCTCCTGGCACCGCCTGTCCGTCTAGGCGTCGCCTAGAAGGTCTAGGCACTAGGCGCTCCCTCACCGCCCTTCTAGCACCTAGCGTTTTTTAGAACATTGATTGGATGAAAGATTAGAAGAAGAATATTGTAGTATTGTTTGTAGTTTAGAAGAAGACTGTAGTTGTGTTTGCAGATCTGATTTTAGTGGTGGTTGTTGCTGGAGGTTTAGAGAATAGTTGGACTGGCGATCTGATGGCTGGGGGTGTGAGATATTGTTGTGATTCGACAATTGTGATTGGTTTGAAGGGGTTCACTTGGATTGATGACATGGACATGAACAAAGATGGGATTTTAGGTGGTGTTTGAAGGGATTTCTACTTTGAAAAAACCCGGTCGATTCGGATTGGGACACTGGTTCTCCGGATGAACCAGCAGGTTGGCAGGTTTCTGTCTGGTTCAATTAGGAACAGGGCTAAAGGATTAGCCCAGACTAGATTTCGGACTAGTACCGGTTTTTCCGGTTGGACTGGCCGGTCTGGTCAATGTTTTAAAACACTGATATAGAGAGACTCATAAAATTGCTAAAAAAATGAAAGATCATCAGGCATCAGCCCAAAACAAAT
>SKCR01035602.1:0-175369 GCA_019454045.1 Zanthoxylum bungeanum | reverse complement strand
ATGTTGTTTTAATAAACAGTTGGACTGTATTATATTTGATTATATATAATTGGATTATATTAATCAGTATATTTGAATTAATTAATTTCAGTTTACAGTTGATTTTATAATTGGATTATAGTAATCAATGTAATTGAGGTTAATTAATTTGGATTATATTTGATTATATAGTTAGACTATTATAATCATTATAATATATATAGTACCACTAATCGTTGATTAAATAGTTGGACTATTGTAATCAAGATAAGAAATTGAAAAGTTGGATATTTAAAATATAATCTGGGATTAAAATATTTTAAATGATTTAATTTTCAATTGGGAATAAATAAATTGGTTACTTTATTGAATAAAATAACTTATTATTACTAAACCCATAATTAAGCAATTGTAGAGCATGAAATCTTTGGAAGATTTATGTGATGATGACTTTAATGCTTAATTAATATACTTATAATAAATCTATCTTTAGATTTAAAAGTATTAAAATTGCAATTAATAATTCTTGGAGAATTAATTGACTATTCTAGTGGAGAAAAGTCAAAGTTTGCAATTGGGCATGTAGCACAAGGTGCATATCGTTTCGATATTCCGAAACCCAGGCTTGGCCAAAGGTTTGTGAAATATTGAAAAGCATAATTGACAAATAAATAGCTCAAATTGTTTGATCAATAGAGACTTATTTGTGGCATTGTTGTCTAGGACACAATTTAATTAGACTCGTATTTCCACACTTTTGAAGAGTGGATACTAGGACTGATTTGACTATTCAAATAAGGTCTACGAATCTAGTTTACTAGGTAAAGTACCTAAAATACTATTTACTAGGTAATAATGTAAAGGCCACCGATCTGTAAACCATATTCATGGTGAAGTAAGTGAGCCCATATCTAGCTTGGCTAGATGTGTACATGAATATTTCGTGACCTTAACGGATGTGGCATCACGTTATGGTTATGTGTTTCTTTTGAAGAACACAAATACGAAACTCTGAGTTTCGACACGAAGTATACAAACAGATCGGCTGTAGTATTATGCCGCTACGGTAAGACCGTATTGGTAAATACTTAAGTAGTAAGTTTCATACGTACATGAAAGAGTACGGTATTCTTTCATATGAGACTCCTCCCGAGACACGTCAATTGACGTGTGTGTCAGAACTAAAAACCAAGTTTTGTTGGACATGATTAGGTTTTTCGCGAGTCGCTCTGAGCTACTGTTTCCTTCAACAGGATATGTATTAACAGTGCAAAACTTATTTAGAATAAGGTTCCATGTAAATCTGTTTGACAGATATCGTATAGGATATGAACGGGAAAGAAACCGAGTTTCTCATTCCTGACAATTTGGGTATGCTAGGCATAACGTTTGGATGATACCAAACTAAGGACCCAAATTGGATAAGTGCCAATATAGGTTATCCTAAGGGAAACCATAAGTATAGTACTTATAAATCTCACATGAGAACAATGTGATTGTTGCTCACCATGCGGTTTTCCTAAGAGGAATACCGATATGCAGTGGTCAGTGGGAGGATAGTGATACTCGATGAAAATCGAAGTAATACTGTTCTAGGCACAAGGTCCGTAATGGAACACAAATAGTTCATCAATGATGAATCTATACCATTAATCTTCAAATACACAAGAAACCGCGTAGATCAGTGAGAGTCAGAAAAAAACCTAGGGTATGGGTTTCTGATCTCACCTCATAAAGATTTAATCTTTTAAGGTACACCACCTGATTACGTATGAGGAAGTAATACGAGGTATCGACTCCCTATTATGGCAAAGTGCCATGAGTCCGGAATGGATTCCATGTTTAACAACTATTTTGGATACTAGTTGTTGTACCACAAGGCATTTTGCCTATGGTACATTAAACGTCTTCAAGGAAGACATACATGGAAGGCAACATACCAACGTACAAAGCAGGGCTTTTGACGGAAAGGTATCGTTATCAACATTATGTTAATAACGGTTCAACCTTTTACCTGTTGCCATGGTAAATCCATTTTGAAGATGCTTGTTGATAACTGCATATTTCATTTATGAAATGTGTCAGTTGTAGATCAAAATCGCTTTCCTGAAAAGGAAACCTTTTGGAGGATGCTTTACAACATCCTGACGATTTTGTATAACCGACAAACAAGGTTTACCGGTTATTCGATCATGTTTGGATTGAAGCAAGCATGATGTTCTTGGAACTGACGTTTTGAAATAATCATAATAGTTTATGATTTGACTCAAAACGAAATAATTCTTGTGTATATAAGGAGGTTAGTGGGAGAGGGCACTGACAATGAAATTCCCATAAAACAATCGGTGAAAGCTTGGCTTTCATATAGAAATTCTCCGTAGAATTCTGGGGAGTAACAACCTTTATTCAAGGAATAAAGATCTACTGGGCTAGATTTGGAGTTGGTAACACTCTCTGAGAAATTGTACATTTAAAATGTACTTGTATTGGTGTCTCATACGCTTCGAGCATATGGAGTCACAATCAGGTCAATCAAGTGATAGTCACTGGATTGAAGTTAAGGACATCTGTTAGTATCTTAGAGAACTAAAGATGTTGTCTTAAACTATGGAGAAGGAGAACTTGAAATGACTGGGATCACTACTGCAAGTTTCCGAACAATTAAATACTACGGTACTATAAAGTTTGAATAACGGGACAGTGAGCTGGAAATATTCCGAGCAAGATAACTGCTGCCGAATAAACAATAATGCGGATTATTGCTGCAGCTGAGGCAGCAATAGAAGCCATTTGGATCGAAAATAAATCTAATTAGATTAGATATAGTTCTTTTAGCAGCTGAGCTAGGCGTCAGCACGAGCTAAGGAATTAAAGGTCTCATCGACGATCTAGATATATACTTCTATATCATCTGATTCGTTCGGATCATACATCGTGGCGATGTGACGATCGTATAAATCGCGTCAACGATAATAAAACAAACAAATCCGCTGACGAAAACCTTTCCTCAGCAATTTGAGCGAACCGTACATAGTTCAGGTGTAGGACACTTGAGTGACTCGCTACGTGCCAAGTGGGAGATTGTTGGACATATGACCCATAGCGTCACTATTTGCACAGATCATTGTGTTGTTGTAGCAAATTAACTATGTGACAAAGAAATTGCACTCTCATCATTTGTGATTAGATCACCATAGATATATAAATGAAGAGAGGTCCCTATGATTAGTACCTGGACTGAGAATGATATGAGACAGTATCAGTCCCCGAAGGTTTAATCATTAAATATCCCTAGCCGTAGTATTATCGAGACTGGACATCGATAATGCGGAATAGGCTAGTATTGCACTTGTGCGCGTTTGTGAGGGCATAACGGCATAGTTCTCATATATATAAGTATTGGATACTTATGCAAGTGCGATAGGAGGTCGTGTTTCACCGACGGTACGGGAAACAGCTTCGCTCTGGATAGACCCCTCGGAATCCCATTGGTATTATGACTATGTGTCTATGGGAGGCCGAAATCAAGGTAGGTGTGTATGGTCTTAACCTAAGACTTACATCGCTAATACTTACGATACTCGATAGACTTTGGTCTTGGTGGTAGGGGACTTTAAACGGGTTCTGAGTACACCACTTCTGGGTTTATCAGAGAGTCGTAGAGTATTGGGTGTGATGTCAAGATGGAAGTATCACTTCAGTCATATTGGAGATGATGTCACGCAGGATACGGTATTAGTGCTCTTAAGTGCTGCGCGGCCATCGGGATATTATGACAAGGTCATGTATATCCGATTATAGAGACAAGTTACCAGACATCTGACATGTGCTTCGTACGGGGCAGACACTTATCCAGCCCCAGGCCTAGCACGTGATTATCCGATACTGGGCCGATATACACAATACTACGGTATAACTACGCTTGATACAGATCTATATATTCCTGTAAGAATATTTCTGGAGAATTGGGTAGGCATGGCGCTTTGCTAGAAGCCAACCTTGTCTTGTAAATCGATATAAACGTAGTACGAGGTACTTACGTGTTCGGACAGTCCGACGATCGTATTTACTGCCAACATATCCGGAGATCTCATGGGTCGCTTCCTGAAGATTCACCGATGACGTATGACTCGCACTTTGATTAATCTGGGATTAATTAGTAGAGAGAGATAGAAATTAATCTGGGATTAATTGTGGAGATATTTTATCTGGGATAAAATATTAATTAAAGAGAGAGAACGATTAATTCTGAATTAATCGATAAAATAATATATTCGATATATTATTAGAATTGGATTTCGACGCGGAATTAAAATTAGATTTTAATTCGGGCGAACGAATTAATTTAGAATTAATTCGTTAGCGACGTGAATAATGATTTTGCTGGGCGTAATCATTTAATTACGACGCGACGGAAAATTCGTTAATTTGGAATTAGCGAACCCGAGCCCGAGAGTGATTGCGAGCACATTCGCATTTCGAATTCGAGCGCGGCACGCAAGTCACATCAAGCGTCAAATCGCTAGTCGCATCAATCGTCAAATCAATTGTCACTTTGAGTGATGTGACTTGACAACATGTCACTTTATTAAAGTGATGTGATGTGACTTAAAGTAAAAGTTGAAATGATGAAAGCTTTTTGCTTTTTTGACTTTTGTATTTGGTAAATGAAAAGGCTTTTGTATTTGATTTTATTTTGGAAATAAAATATAAATATAAGTAAAAAACCATTTGCCTTTCTCTCTCTTATTAATCACGGTTTCACGTGAATATGCTCTCCCTCCCTTTTCTTCCTCTCTACTTCACGGTTTTGGAAACCGTCTTCTTCCTCTCCTTGTTCTGTTTCTGCCGAGCAAAGTGAGAAGTAAGATAACGATTTTTGTGGCAAAAATCAAGTGCTAGCACACCTTGAGTGATACATAGGTGATAGGGAAGTGATTCTTTGAGCTTGGAAAGCTTGAAGCTTGGAGCTTCAATGGAGTCCATGCATGGCCGAAAATGGTGGAGTCCAAACCAGTCCAAACCGAGCAGCCCACTGTCAAGGAAAGCTACTGCCGAGCTCAATGGAGGATGAAAACGCAGCTTGTGTTCTTCCTAGCATCAAACCCATCAATGTGAGTATATTCCGCACCTCCTTTGATGTGTTCATATGCGGTTTTTGTGCATGATTTGTTGATCTTGGGACTTTGAATTGAACTCTTACACTTACGTGTTCGGATAGTCCGACGATCGTATTTACTGCCATCATATCCGGGGATCTCATGGGTCGCTTCCCGAAGATTCACCGATGATGTATGACTCGCACTTTAATTAATCTGGGATTAATTAGAAGAGAGAGAAAATTAATATGGGATTAATTACGGAGATATTTTATCTGGGATAAAATATTAATTAAAGAGAGAGAACGATTAATTTGGAATTAATCGATAAAATAATATATTCGATATAATATATGAAATTGGATTTCGACGCGAAATTAAAATTAGATTTTAATTCGGGCAAACGAATTTATTTAGAATTAATTCGTTAGCGACGTGAATAGTGATTTCGCTAGGCGTAATCATTTAATTACGACGCAACGGAAAATTCGTTAATTTGGAATTAGGGAATCCGAGCCCGGGATTATTTGTGATCGCATTCGCATTTCGAATTCGAGTGCGGCACGCAAGTCAAATCGAGCGTCAAATCGCAAGTCACATCAAGCGTCAAATCAAATGTCACTTTGAGTGATGTGACAAGTTGTCACTTGATTGAGTGATCGATGTGGTTGTTGAAAAATGCATTAATGGTTTTGGTTTTTGACTTTTTTGGTAAATGAAAAATGATTTTATTTATTTGTTTTTGTTTTGGAAAATAAAATAAATATATAAAGCGTTTTCCTTTTATTCTTTCTCTCTCCCCAATCGATTTCAATGAAACCCTTCTTCCCTCTCTTTTCTCTCTTGGCTTTGAGCCGTTTTTCATTCTTCTTCCTCTTCCAATTTCTGGTTTGACCGAAAAACAAAGACGAAGAAGAAATGCTAGCACACACTTGAGTGATACAAATGTGATAGGGCAGTGAACACTTGAGCTTGGAATCAATTTTTGGAGATTGAAGCTTGGAGCTTCCATGGTTTCTCCCATGGCCGATCATGGAGGAGTTTCACAGCAGCAAAACTGAGCACTCCACAGCAGTCCACGAGCTAGAAGAACCACTGCCGAGCTTCTTGGAGGAGTTGTATTCTTCGCGTCGTAAGATCCGGTCAATGTGAGTATATTCCGCACCTCCTTTGATGTGTATTCACTTCTTTCATTGCTTGATTTGATGATCTTGGGACCTAATTAGAAACCAACACATCCAAGTCCGAAACATATATCTAATATATGCTAATATATCTGATATATTCCCTAACCTTTTTCCTCTGAATCAATTAAGTCTTGGCTTTGGCACAATAAACTTAATGATTCCAGTTAAGCGAGACCCATTGACTTTGGAAAGCTTCGTAATCGATGTCGATGGACAAGAAGTGATCTTGACTTTGGTCAACAAATCACAACTTGGACAAGACATACAATATGGAACAAAGCCTTCATGATTCAAACACATTCGCGATGGACAAAGGCCTTGACTTTGGCCAACAAACCAGTGCCAATCTTGGATCTTGAGAATGAATCATTCAATGGAAGGAAAAACGATTAATATATGTTGAGGGTTTTTCACGTAATTGGCAACCAATTAATTATCTTTAATTAGGTCTCATCATACACCCTTAAACATGCATTCTAAAAACATAATAAGGCGCGTAAATAAATTAATAATGATATGCGGTTGGATATTTAAAACAACTTGTTCCTAGAACAAATCTCTCCATTTCCTCTCTCCCGCTAGCACAAATCTTACTTCTACCCAATTACATAACACTTCTAAAGAAATCTCATTTACATTGAGGGGAATAGGTGAGAAGAAAAATACAAAGATTCAAGAGGTAATAGGCTGGACACGCAGGTCCAATTTAATAAATTCTAAATTTATTACAACAATTTCCAAAATTGCCCTCATCCATCTAATATCCATCTGTTATTCATACATCACATCCATGTTCACACAAAGCATATTATCAATCAATCTACTCCAATTAATTAATTTGAAATTAATGACCATCCAATGTTCAAACAACGATTTGCTTTGCGCGAGTCCGACTCATTTTAAGAATAAGAACTCAAAGTACGAATTCTTGAATTATATTAAACTACAACATTAAATCCAATTTAATTTGTATTCAATACTAATTCTTTATTTAATTCCAAATTAAATAATTACACTTTTTAATGAGCCTTTGCGACTTAAATTCTAAATCTAATCATTCACGGGTGTCAAAGACCAATTAACATCAAATGTCAATTTAATTAAAGTCCAATGGGCTTTCAATTAATTTATAAGGCATGGATTTTGGCAACCAAAGCCCAATAAGGAATCACCATTTTTCCAAAAATCAATTTAGGCCCATTAGGCTCAATTAAATTTTAAAGGCCCATTTAATTATATTTGGACTTTATGGAAATGGTTTTAGGCCCAATTGGATCCAACCAATTAACCTAAACCAAACTTGGCCCAACCAAGCCATTAAGCCCAAATACAACTTATTAGCCCAATTCCAAATTAAGCCCAATTAATTTAATTACAATATTCCAACTATCCCAATTAAATCAATTAAAGTGTATAGCCATAATTAATTAACCAAATTAACATTTCCAAAATACCAATTTACTCAATTAATCATGCTAAGCATCATCAACACATGTCCAACATTATTGAATCAAAAATCAACTCATTTCATGCTATAATGGTCACGACAATTTGGGGACTTTTTGTTAGATTTCGATTTCAATCCAATTAAATTCTAAATCAACATTTCCCAAGTCTTTCAATTCATCCAATGATCAAAAAACATTACCCTGACATTTAGGGTATGTCCAACTTTCGGCCAAGCCTAACAATTTGGGAAAAAATTGATCCAATTCAATTTTCATCAAATTGATCATATATAACACTATGTTATCATCATTCAAGCATACTCAATCAAACAATTTCATCAAAACATGCTCAAATCAATTTTACCCAAATTTTACCCTAAATCAATTTCATGATTAATCAAGTCTCTAATACCATTGTTGAGTTTCTACTATAGTCCCAAGATCATTCAAGCAATGAAAATAATGTGAATACAATAAAGAAGTATGGCGGAATCATACTTACAATGAACGGATTTGCGATGTGTGAAACACAAAACTTTTCTTCATTCTTGAAGCTCTCAGCAATGCCCAAGTTTTGCGCTTCTTGTGTTCGGTCAAGCCCTCCATGGATGATCTTCAAGCTCCAAGCTTTGAGTGTGGATTCCATGCTCAGGAATGGGTTTCCCTATCATATTTGTTTGACCTCTTTAGTGTGCTAGCACTTGGAAACATTTGCCACAAATCCTTCTTTTGCTCCTTGTGACTCTCGACATTGAGAGAAAAAATGAGAGAGAAATTTTTGCTCCATGGCCGAATGGGAGGGAGAGAGAGAAAAGAAGTTGTAATGTGTAATTGGTTTTTGATTTTTAAAAAAAAAATACCAATTCCCACTTTTCCAAAAAGGTACAAGGCAATTAAAGCCTTTCAACTATTCACATCAGTCAAAAATTGACAACTTGTCAATCACCAAAAAGGTGACAAGACACCCATCACATGAATGACTAATGATGTGACGCGTGATGTGACTTGTGGGCCTGACTTGATTCGAAATACGAGTGGGCCCGCAAACACTCCCGGGCTCGGGTTCGCTAATTCCGAATTAACGAATTTTCTGTTGCGACGTAATTAAATCAAATTTAATTAAATAATTATGCCTAGAAAAAGTACTATTCACGTCACTAACGAATTAATTCTAAATTAACTTGTTCGCCCGAATTAAAATCTAATTTTCATTCCGCGTCGAAATCAAATTTCGTTTAATATATCGAATATCAGATCTCTAATTTTAATTCTGCCCCGTACGAAGCACATATCAGATCTCTAGTAACTAGTCTCTATAATCGGATAACTATGACCTTGTCATATTATCCCGATAGCTGCAGCATATAAGAGCACCAGTTCCGTATCCTACGTGATCATCATCTCCATTATGACTGGAGTGATACTTCCATCTTGACATTACACCCAATACACTACGATTCTCAATATACCCAAAAGAGGCGTACACAAAACCTGTTAAAGCCCTCGACGACCAAAACCAAAGTATATTGATTGTCGCAAGTATTAGCGGTGCAAGTCTCAGGTTAAGACCAAATACACCTACCCTGATTCAGACTCCCATATACACACAGTCATACTACCAATGAGATTCCAAGGGGTCTATCCAGAGCGAAGCTATTTCCGTTCCATCGGAAAACACAACCTCATATTACACTTGCATGAGTATCCAATACCCAAATATATTAGAACTATGCCGTTATGCTCTCATAACACGCACAAGTGCAATACTAGTCTATTCTGTATTATCGATGTCCAATCTCGATAATACTCTGACTAGAGATGTTTTAATGATTAAACCTTAGTGGATTAATACTGTCTCATATCTTATTAATCTGAAATTAATCATAAGGACTTTTATCATTTATATATCCCGGTAATCCAATTACAAATGATAAAAGAGCAATTTCCTTTGTCACATAGTTAATTTGTACAACAACACCATGTTCTTTACAAATAGTGATGTTATAGGTCATAATTGTCCAACACAATGCCCATTCTTATTGCAATGGAAACACTTTCCTTTCGGTTTGGCAACCTTGGAGCTTTTCTTGTTCTTCTTCATGGGCTTTGCCTTAGCCTTCCCAGTGTCTTTCTTCTTATTCTTTGCAGATTTAGAATACTCGACAACATTTGCCTCTCCACTAGGTTTACGAGCATCCACAAGCATGGACTTATAATGGGTGAGCTCAGTTTACAGTTGAGTCAAAGTAAAAACCAACTTGTTCATAACGTAGTTTCTTTTAAACTATAGTAAACTCTTCGGTAGAGTTTCCATTATCTGGATAACCTGGCTACGCTCGTCAATACGAGCTCCATTTGTTTCGACCATTTTGAGATAGGTCATCATCTTTAAGACATGCTCTAGGACTAATGTCCATTCCTTCATTCTAGCGGTCATCTCTAACCTCATGACGCTGCCGCTCCGAAGGCTACCCAAACATGTCTTGTAATGACTGCATCATCAAAGATGTTGTTGCCATTGGCTCATGCGTTACAGTAAGAACCTCAGACATCTCTGCTAGCAAGTAGCAGCGGGCTTTCTTATTGGTCGCGACCCATTTTTGATAGGCATCATGCACAGCCTGGCCAGAATTTCTGGCTGGTTCGAGAGGACATTCCTCTGTCAGGGCAAACTTAAGGTCTTCAGATACCAAAAGGCGTTCAAGTTACTTTTCCATTTAACATAGTTTTCTCCCGTTAACTTGTTATTATAGAAAACAGAAATAAATGGAGAAACCATGGCTGAAATAAAATAAAATAAACATGCATTCAAAAATTTCATTCATCGCTTATTGAAATTATGACAAGCATTTGGGCATAAAATTAAACATGATGCATGGGCGATGTAAAATGAATCAGAAACCTAAAAACAATTACTATGCCACAGAAATCTATCATCCCATAAATAAGTATCGTTGTATGGTAGATCAAGTATTTTCATGATAGATCGAGACAATCTCAATTGATTAATATATACGGGAATTACTATTATTCTTATATTTACCAACCATTGTTTGATTTGATCAAGGAATTTTGATTAACATCTTAATCATTCCTTTGTGAGTGTAAATCGTTGTTTCGGGACCTTTGGACTTAACTAGTGGAGTGTCGTCGTAGGGTAGGTTAGTTTACCAGATACATCTAGAGTTCCTATCCTCTCAGAATCCAAACTTGATATTGACCCAAAATGGACACCATTCGTAGAGGAAAAAAAAAGCCGTCTCGAGGCTCCTTTTGAATCTAATATTTTCAAACTAACAATGGAGATCACGGGATATATTATCGTATATCCCTCTCCTACTCACTATTTAAAATTTAAGGAATCTACTTAAAATATATAATATTTTAATTCACTAATGTCTATAAGTTTATGGTGGCTAAAACATAACTCTATTTAACACTAGTGTATAATTAGTGATCTAACCAATTTTAACTCATAAAATTTTATTCACTGATATCCTTTACTCTCAACTAAACTTTTACTGAATTAGACTAATTTAACTAAGTTTGCTTTAATGACTAATATATTTTAACATTTAAAATATTATTTCACTAATAGGTTTAAAAATTAGAATTCTACAAATGGGAAAATTTTAATTAAAATATTTAATTAATATAAGCGCATTATAAATTCCAATGGTACGTGGAATCGTATCTTGAGTGCAGACCACACTATCGTCCATTCGGAATCAACTGTGGAATTTACGTCTAGATTTTCATCCGATATACCAATAAAAACATACTTTGAAATATTTTGAAATAAACATACACATGACAAATGATAGTCGCGACGCTGGGTATCGCATCGCGACGCGTTGCAGTAGAAAACCGAGGCAGAATACAATTTCTAGTTCGCGTCATGACGTAACCTATTGAGCATCGCGATGCTCAAACAACAGGCACGCGAGTCACGACGCGGAACAGAGGAAGTCACGTTTTCCAAGTTTAAGGAAGTGAAATCAAGAAGATAAAATTGTTTTGACCGGGCTCTTATTTATTTTCTTATACTAATCTAATTAGTACAAATTAATCCAAGACATCACTTGGTCTTCAAATCTCGCTCCATGGAGTGGCGTTGAATCCTCTGAGTCATCGGCTCTCCAAATGACATAGAATGTTATAACTTGAAATTTTTTACATAAGAAATAAATTTAAAACACTTGTAAAAACTTGGCCTTATGGCCTTACATTCCCAAAATAAAAAATAACACAAAAATAAGAGCCGGAAAAAATTAACGATCAATGCAATACATTCATCAAATGTATCTAAAACAAACATTCATCACATGAAAATTAAAACAAACATTCATCACATGAACATTAAAATACACATTCATCACATGAACATTAAAGTGTGCATACTCATCAAAACATGCATACCAGCAATTTATATCTCATATAAATCTTTAAAACAGAGACTTTTAACTAAAATGAGAAGGTTAAGAACACTTCTCGTAACATCTCCAATCTGGGAGATGCTACCGGCAGGGAATAGGCCATACTATCCCCTGAGCCTCTGACTTTCTAATAATATTGAACTCATCTTACATAAGAACTCATGAATGGGACCGATGCCCAACTCAACATCAAGATTTCATAATGCTTTACAGTCTAAATACTCAAATTTACTTCATAACTCAACTTTAGAAATAACTCTTATAAATCTTTACATGAATATTCTTTACTAATAAGAATATGATGCATGACATTTATTGACACTGACTGACTCAACCTGGTGGACTCAACACCCTAGTGACTGCCTTCAGTATTCATCCTCTCGAACTCGTCCTCCGGTATTCCTGCAAAACAAAGAAATTGGGAGGGGGTTAGACCGTTATACGATCTAAGTGAGTGGACAAAAGCTAAAATACAGTTATATAAATATTTGGATTCTAAACCATAATTCAAAAATAACTTTATATAAAAACTCTTTTCTGAAGAGTCTTGTCTGAAATCTCTTTTATAAAACTTGTCTTTCTGAAATCTGCTTTTGAAAGTATGTTTTCTGAAAACTATTTCTCAAATCTGATCTCTGAAAACTGTTCTTTGAAAATTTGATATCTGAAAAATTGATCTGTCTCTGAAAAAGTTGATGTATGGGGGTGTTACGTATCGCCGTCCCCCAAAGCATGCCACTTTTGTCCCTGAAACTAGTGGTCTTGGGGCATTACGTATCGTCGTCCCCCAAGCCACTGAACTAGACTTGGGGGTGCATATCTATGTTACCCTCCAAGCTTTGAAACTAGGACATTTGTCATCCCTAGCCCTGAACTAGGATCTGGGGTCGTTACGTATTGTCGTCCCCTCAGCTCTCTACATGTGCACATGTGTTGTCCGTCAATTCCATAACTGAATAAAGTTACATAGTGAAGTGGGTTTTCCCCCGTGCCTAGAAAAACATAAACCATATTCTGAAAACATTTCTTTCTCAAATATAACTTAAATTATAAACTTTTATGCAATAACTGTAATAAAAATGATCTAACGCCCTAAATCGTAAAAAGTAAATATGTTGCAAAAATAAAAAAATGAAGATCAATTTAAAAGAGTAGTGTCCACTCACAGATTTTGGAATTCGGCTAGCATTCAATCTCTTCATCGAAGAAGATTGTGGTCCATGTGGATAATCTATGATCGGAAACTTGATTAGCATGTACGTTATAAAATGATCTTCGGAACTTAGCTAAGCTTATTAATACACTAATATGTTTTATCTACAAAGCTTATCTTGCTTGTGTCTCGATGTAAGGTATATATATGAACTGATACAAGACCATTAAGGCGGCCTCTAACATGCTAGGGTGGAACTGGGATGATTTAGAATTGATTTCGGAATGATTTATGCAACGCGTCGTGACACGTAAGATCTAGAAACGTGTTGTCGTTTTCCCTTACGCGTCGTGACGTAAAGCTCTTCAGCGTCGAGACGCGAGCCAGTTTTCTAAGATTCTATTTTTGCTTCTCCATGTTCATCCAATGCACAATACATCATATTACACTCCATACTAACACTTCCATACTAAAAACCAATGCACAATACATCATATTACACTCAATTTCACATACACTAAATCACCATCTCATCAACAATCAACTTTTAATCTACTTCATATACTTCACAAAGTTATACCCAAAACTTAACAAGTTAGGGTTTATCAACATTTCTATTGTCTTAATAAAAAAATCACACAATCATCATCACACCTAAGCTCACAATATAATACAATTATCAAATCATCAAAACTTAATATTTCACAATTTGGGTCATTGATTTCTTGCCTCTTTCTTTTGATTTCCGAAATTTCCCAAGTTTCAAATGGTTGTCAAGCTCTTTCATTCTTTGTTTCTTTCTTCTTTTTCTTCTTTTTTTCTTCTTCTTTTCTTCTTTTCTCCCACGTTTCTTCTACTTTCTTTTTGTTTTCCATTTGTGAATTTGTGAATAGTATTTCCTTTTAATGTTGATCATTAAAAAAATAGATAAGTGTAGAAATTTGAGGAAGCTTGTAGAATTTACTAGAATGCCCTCGGGTACTATTCTTCTGAATTTTTTACTCCGCATTTACAGCCTATTTCTGTTTTGAATTTGGAAAAATGTTCAATGCGAAAGTTATAGATCTCGATCTCAGATTTCTGAAAATATTAAATTTATAAAAATTGGAGTTCATATAAGAAATTTACGGCCCAAAAACCATGGGCTATCCGGAATAGAACTTCATGGAATTTCGTATCGGAATTTTAAAGTTTTTATCGTTTGTCCCCAAAGTCATTCCATGAGTATATTTGTGTCCCAACATAATTTATATTATGTTATCTTCATCCCGTAATACCACAGTACTACAACGTAACAGTAGTAGAGACTGCCGGGCGTTATAAATTCTCCCCCCTTAAATAGAATTCGTCCTCGAATCCTCTTTAAACTTGGAATCTTATCATAGATCACAGGATTTATGTGTTCCTTATAAACTACCAACTTTAACTGATTAATTACCCATCTCATTTTCATCCTCTGTACTATATCATTTCCCAATGATTTTATGGTGTACTATCATCACACCCTGGAATAATGTGATGATCACGCTGAACCTAGAATGTCACGACTTGGAAGTCGTAACTAGAGCTGTGTACTAATTTTTCTATTTGAACTCTTGCTTTGCTGTAACGGTTCTATTTCATCGGGCATTCTATATGACTTAACAACGAAGGTATTTGCCCGGCTGATCATTTACTCTTTGACTAGTAACCATATGAGATTTTTCATCATTCTTAATATCTAACTTATGCCTAATACTTCTTGAATTCCTAATTAAGAGGGGACTCATCGTCTTGCTTTGATAAAATTCATGATGATTACTTCACATTACGACCATGTTACAGCTCTTATGGTGCATCAAAGAAGCCTCATTCCTAGATCTGTCGTTATACTCTACTTACTCCAGATCATTTCCCGCATGAGCTATCTGTCTTGAATAGTACTAGATTCGTGGTTTATATTTACATCATCTAGTTCTTGACTGATTAGTCTTCTTGTATATGTTTATAATAAGATATATTTATGAGTTTTCTAGTTAAGAATTCAACTCCCTTTAACTTGTTTTGTATAACTATTGGGTTAGGCTTTCCAACCTTTACTCAAGGGTTTATCATCTCTGAAGGTATTGTGTGTCCTATAATTGGGTTCCTTCATTTCAGATTTGACATTGAAAGGTATACATATGAATCAGGCTGCTTATCAGTTACTTTTACTTATCAGTCCCTACAAATTTTCTTGATCTGTTTATCTGTATAAATTAGGACCTTGTAGTGCAGGGTTAGATTCTTTATGTATCTCTTACTTGCCATTTTGTTTACCCAAAGGATTTATACTAAGAAGGTTGGTTCCGGTAGCTTCTCTGGGAGCTTAACTGTTTGTATACTTCTACTTAAACTGCACTTTTTGTTATAGGTGGGGATGCTAGTGATTTGGTTCCAGTTATAATTCATACTTCTTTCATACATTTCCTTTTATTTCCATTAATTTCCATAGTCTAGTACTGTCAAGGGTCGTTATACCGTACCTTGAGGATCCACCCGCCATGCTAGTTGCAACTTTGCAGTAACCTATCTCATCGATTCCATATTATCCTACAAATCTACCAAACCACCCATACCCGTGGCTAAAGCCGTCCCAAACTCGTAGTGGTTTGGTCAACTTAGACTAGGGTTGGGTACTTTATATAATTTACCTGGCTAACACGTAAGGGATCTTCGGATTCATTCTGATACCAAGAAACCTTATTATTACACATTATTATCTCTGTTTACTAGGTATTCTCTACTACCATCATTACAACTTGACAGCTTTGCTTCCAAACCTTTTCCTTTAGTATTCTTTCGTCTCCTGCTTTATCCTATTCTATACCGTCATTACACATTGGGAGGGTGGGAAATTTCCTGAGGCCTTTCTGATTATGGTGACCTAGTTGCACATACTACTTATCTGTAAGCCTAGGACCCTCGTGTATACATGTCTGGTGTCTTTTTCTACGCTAGGGTACTACTGCTAAAACTATCTGGTTTGCCTTCTCCAACTTTACTTCTGATCATTCTCCCATTATCTAACACACTACCTCTTCTTGCGAAATTTCCCTGGAGTTATACTCTCTAAGAACTTTCTCATGCTGCCTCTGCACTCCTTCTTATTTAGTTTATGTTGTTTAACACTTCTAAAGTCGTTTACTTTCTCTTTCTGGGTGCCGCTATACTCTCTTAGTTATCCCACATTAAGAAGCTTATTCTGCTGCATAGGTTTCTTTCTCATCTCAGTTTCTTGAACTCCTTACTTATTTACTCTCCTGAAAACTCTACCAACTTCGATTACTTAGGACGTCTCCTACCAAATATTTGGTTCAGATGCTACTGTTTATCTAATCTTTCCTTCTTAATGCCATGAGATTCTTTATGAGTTATTTACTTTATTCTTGAAAATGTCTCCCTCTGATCCCTTTACTCTTCTTAGCCTTTATTCCCTTAAGGGCTCCCTATTCCATAATGTTTCCTAGATCAGGTTCGACTTACAGTGACTTAAACTATTATATCTTATATAGAAATTTGTCATCTCATAATCCACTTATTCTGTCAATTGCTATTCTTTACTAGTTCTACTCTTTACTGGGCTGTAAATTTAGGGGTGATTACACACATTCCATAAGGACCTATGAATACGCATTTCTGCTAACACTTACGCTCAGTAATATTCTGGTTAGGTATCTATATGTTTACTAGAATCGAGATTTCTAGAAAGAAGGGTCGTCATTCATTCTGTAAGAACCTGATCGACTACTCCATGTCCTAGGGTCTTACTGACTTTCCTTGTTACTTCTCGCATCCCTCTTACCATTTGTATATCTTATTTCTTTACTCTACGCATTATTGCTGAGGCTAGTGGTTTTTTGTTCTCCTAACTACTTTCTAGATCTCTATTCTCTGTTCCACTATCCATATTGGTACTCTTGTCACTTTCTAAATATCTCAAACCTCTCGGGCCTTATTCTTTATACTTCTATAGATTTCTTCTAACTTGGGCTGATTTGTGGGTTCTACTACATTTGGTCTATTCTTCGGGCATTCTTACGGTTACTCTTACCTAAGTTGGGAAAGGATGGGGCAAGCCTTTACATCTCGATGGTTATCATTGTCCTTGTTCTGGTATTCTATGTCCTGGTAAAGTCTATTACTCATATAAGACAGGTTTGAGGTAGACTCCGTCAGGACCGTTTCTTTAACTGGTATAGCTAAGAGATGAGGATTTGGGTAGATTGTAACCTTATTAACCAGATTCTTAAAATAAGGAAATTAATCCTTTCTGCTTACAATCTCCTCTTATTAGTCTGCGGGCCTGGGTTAGGGGATCTAAAGTCTCCATTTATTTATTAGTATTTCTTGTATGTTGAAACTTCCACGTCTAGTCTTGTATCTTTGTGTCGATTCTTTGTTACTTGGGAGACTTACCATATCTACGAGGTACTTAAGGCTATTGAGTCTACTTGAAGGAATTTTCTAATCAAGGAATGAATCTTTATAGGAAAGAATGAATCTTATTCAAGTTTACTTCAAAATTTTACTTTGGTTCAGGCTCACTCTATTTTCTTTAATACTAAGGTCTTGTATTTTCTTTACTTATCTATTTTTATATCTTTTACCTCTAACCGCTTCTAATTGCTTAGACATCGGTGCTCTTATCCTTTACATTTCTTTCTAATTTTTTCTTTCTCTTTCTACTTCCTTGGGTGGGTATCCTTAGGACTTTCCTATCTCGTACTGTCTTTTTACTTTTCTTGCCTCTAGCTACTTAAACATCTATGCATATTTTCTTACTTCTTTTAGCTTCCCCTTCCCACTCTCTAGGGTAACTTTTCTTAGAAATTGACTATATGTTCTCCCAACTTGTCTTAGACTTCAGCTTAATAAGCCCAGAATATTACCAAAGAATCCTTAACTAGAACAAGAATTTTGATTACTTTTTACTAGGAAGAGAATTCATGTGAATTATGAGTTCTTACTAACCTTTCTATGGAGCTTGAGGACGTACTCGAGGATCGGATACTGGAGAGGTAGTGTCTCATATACTAGTATCTCGGGCATACTACGTATACAAGACCCCATCACTCTACCCACAGCAGCCACTGACTCCCTAGACCATGCTCCGATACCATCTTTATAACATCCCCAATCCGGGAGATGCTACCGGCAGGTAATAGGCCGTACTATCCCCCTGAGCCTCTGACTTTCTAATAATATTGAACTCATCTTACATAAGAACTCATGTATGGGACCGATGCCCAACTCAACATCAAGATTTCATAATGTTTTACAATTTGAATACACAAATTTACTTCATAACTCAACTTTAGAAATAACTCTAATAAATCTTTACATGAATATTCTTTACTAATAACAATATGATACATGACATTTATTGACACTGACTAGACTAAACTCTGACTCAACCTGGTGGACTCAACACCTCAGTGACTGCCTTCAGTATCCATCCTCTCGAACTCGTCCTCCGGTATTCCTGCAAAATAAAGAAACTGGGAGGGGGGTTTGACCGTTATACGATCTAAGTGAGTGGATGAAAGCTGAAATATAGTTATATAAACATTTGGATTCTAAACCAGAATTCAAAAATAACTTTATAGGAAAACTTTTTTCTGAAGAGCCTTGTCTGAAATCTCTTTTATAAAACTTGTCTTTCTGAAATCTGCTTTTGGAAGTCTGTTTTCTGAAAACTGTTTCTAAAATCTAATCTCTGAAAACTGTTTTCTGAAAACTTGAAATCTGAAAACTGATATGTCTCTGAAAAACTTGACGTATGGGGGCGTTACGTATCGTCGTCCCCACACACGCATAACTAGAGCCAGGAATGCAAATCTATAACTATGGGGCGTTACGTATCACCGTCCCCTGAAGCATGCCACTTATGTCCCTGAAACTAGTGGTCTTGCGGCGTTACGTATCGTTGTCCCCCAAGCCATTGTACTAGAACTGAGGGTGCGGATCTATCCGATCCTCCAAGCTCTGAAACTAGGACCTAGAGACATCTGTCATCCCTAGTCCTGAACTAGGATCTGGGGGCGTTACGTATCGTTGTCCCCTCCGTCCTCTACATTTGCACATGTGATATCCGTCAATTCCATAACTGAATAAAGTTACATACTGAAGTGGGTTTTCCTCCATGCCTCGAAAAACATAAACCATATTCTGAAAATATGTCTTTCTCAAATATAACTTAAATCATAAACTTTTATGCAATAACTGTAATAAAATTGATCTAACGCCCTAAAGCGTAAAAAGTTAGTCTGTTGCAAAAATAACAAAATGAAGATCAATTTAAAACAGTAGTGTCCACTCACAGATTTTGGAATTCGGCTAGAATTGAATCCCCTCATCGAAGAAGATTGTGGTCCCTGTGGATAATCTATGATCGGAAACTTGATTAGTATATATGTTATAAAATGAGCTTTAAAACTTAGCTAAGCTTATTAATACACTAATATGTTTTATCTACAAGGCTTATCGTGCTTGTGTCTTGATGTAAGGTATATGTATGAATTGATACGACACCTATAAGGCGGCCTCTAAAATGCTATGGTGGAACTGGGTCGATTTAAAATTGATTTGGGAATGATTTATGCCATGCGTCACGACGCAAATCCTTACACATCGCAACGCGCAACATCTAGAAATGTGTTGTCGTTTTTCCCTTGTGCGTCGTGATGCAAAGCCCTTCAGCATCGCGACGCGAGCCAGTTTTCTAAGATTCTATTTTTGCTTCTCTATGTTCATCTAATGCACAATACATCATATTACACTTCATACTAACACTTCCATACTAAAAACCAATGCACAATACATCATATTACACTCAATTTCACATACACTCAATCACCATCTCATTAATAATCAACTTTTAATCTACTTTATACACTTCACCAAGTTATACCCAAAACTTAACAAGTTAGGCTTACCAACATTTCTATTGTCTTAATACAAAAATCACACAATCATCATCATACCCAAGCTCACAACATAATACAAGTATCAAATCATCAAAACTTAATATTTCACTATTTGGGTCATGGATTTCTTACCTCTTTCTTTTGATTTCCAACATTTCCCAAGTCTCTAGTGGTTGCCAGGCTCTTTCATTGTTTGTTTGTTTCTTCTTTTTCTTTCCTATTCTCTCTTTCTTTTTCTTTCTCTTCTTCTACTTTCTTCTTCTTCTTCTTCTCCTCCTCTTCCTCCTCCCATATTTCTTCTACTTTCTTTTTGTTTTCCATTTTTGAATTTGTGAATAGTATTTCCTATTAATGTTGGTCATTAAAAAATAGAAAAGTGTAGAAATTTGAAGAAGCTTGTAGAATTTACTAGAATGCCATCGGGTACTATTCTTCTGAATTTTCACTCTGCATTTGCAGGCTATTTTTGGTTTGGATTTGGAAAACTATTCAACACAAAAGTTATAGATCTCGATCTCAGATTTCTGACGATATAAAATTCATAAAAATTGGAGTTCGTATGAGAAAGTTATGGCCCAAATACCATAGGCTGTCCGGAATAGAACTTCATGGAATTTCGTATCGGAATTTCAAAGAATTTATCGTTTGTCCCCAAAGTCGTTCCATGAGTATATTTTTGTCCCAACATAATTTATATTATGTTATCTTCATCCCGTAATACCACAGTACTACAACGTAACAGTAGTAGAGACTACCGGTTATTACACTTTTCAACCTTGCTCTAGATGCCTATTGTAGGAAACGCTTTCTCTCGCGCATCGGAAATGCCTTAAGCAACTGGATTCACCTCGAAAAAAATTTATGCTCTCTTCCTCTCTTTTCCGAATCTGACCAGCACTTGGTCTAATGTTTTTCTTCTGTTTTTAGTAATTTTTTAGCCCCGGAACAACCCTCGAACAACAGCTCTGATCTGAACCATTTTGCACCCAAAACGCGTGCACAACTTACCAAAAACAGCCATTAATTTACGTGTGATGTAGTAATGTTTCAGGTCTAATTTTTACGTCAAAAACAACCCATCAATACCCTTGAAATATCCCTTTATGTTCCAATATCGAATGATTTTCCATGATATGTCTCGTAACCTACAAGAACAAGGGCGGACTTGACTCACAAAATCAATCTATAAACTCTTTAGAGATTAAGAATATCACACCAGAATATTTCCTTTTGATTTTGTTCTTTCTCTTTTTCTTTCAGTACTTGAGAGAAAGCAAGAACATTGATGGATATGTTTTTCAGTGACGAAAATTATGGTAAAAGGATAACATCCTTAACCTTTTTATATTTAGGGTAAAATGTTGTCAAAGATTTAACAAAAACCCTAAGCCAATTGCATGCAAAATTTGGCCACCCTTAAATTTTTGCACCTAATTTTTACAACAATCAATTTATTAATTATCATCATAATGACAATGTTTGATAGTCAAAATAAGGTGTAAATGTCATTAATGAGATGTTGAATTAAAAAAAATCATATTTGAAATGAATTTCATATTTTTACAAATCATATTTGAAATTGCAAGAGTAGGCACCCTAAGCTATATGATAAGTTATTCAAATATTTTGAAATAAACATACACATAAAAAATGGGAGTCGTGACGTTAGTTATCACGTCACGACCTGTTGCAGTAGAAAATCCTAGCCGGTTATAATTTCCAATCAGTATCACGACGTAACCTGTTAAGCGTCACGATGCTAAAATAGCAGCCACGCAAGTCGAGAAGCAGAACATAGGACGTCATGATGCCTCCAATTTTCCAAGTTTAAAGAAGTGAACTCAAGAAGATAAAATTACATTGACCGGGCTCTTATTTTTTTCTTATACTAATCTAATTAGTACAAAATATTCCAAGGCATCCTTTGGTCTTCAAATCTCGCTCCATGGAGTGGCGTTGAGTACTTTGCGGCATCGGCTCTCCAAATGAAATAGAATGTTATAAATTGAAATTTTTCACATAGGAAATAAATTTACAACACTTGTAAAAATTTGGCCTTATTGCCTTATAGCCTTACATTCCCAACACCAAAAATAACACAAAAATAAGAGCCAGAAAAAATTAAAGATCAATGCAATACATTCTTCATATGAATCTAAAACAAGCATTCATTACATAAACATTAAAACAAACATTCATCACATGAACATTAAAATGTGACTATTTATCACAACATACATACAACCAATTTATATCTGATATAAATAATTAAAAATAGAAAATTTTAATTAAAAAGAGAAGGATTAAGAACACTTTTCAACCTCACTCTTGATGTCAATTATAGGAAATGTTTTCCTTCGCGCAGCGTGAAAACGCCTTAAGCATATGGATCGACCTTGAAAAAAAATTATTCTCTTTCCCTCTCTTAGCCGAATCTGACCAACCCTTGGTCTGATATTTTTCTTCTGTTTTTAAAAAATTTTCAGCCCCAAAATAGGCCATGAACTGCAGCTTAGATTTGAATCGTTTTGCACCCAAAACGTGTACACAGCTCACCCAAAACAACTCGTAATTTGCGTGTGATGTAGTAGTGTTTCAGGTTATATTTTCTCTCAAACATAACCCTTCAACACCCTTGAAATATCCCTTTAAGTTCCAACATTGAATGATCTTTCGCACTATGTCTCGTAACTAATAAAATTAAGGGTGGGCTTGACTCACAAAATGAAATTTCAAAACTCTTTAGAGATTAAGAATATCACACTAGAATTTTTATTTTTGTTCTTTCTTTTTTCTTTCAACACTTCATAGAAAGCAAGAACAATGATGGCTAGGTTTTTCAATAAAGAAAATTATGGTAAAAGGATAAAATCCTTATCCTTTTATACTTATGGTAAAATATTATCAAAAATTTAACAAAAACCCTAAGCCATTTGCATGCAAAATTCGGCCACCCTAAAATTTCTACACCTAATTTTAACAAAAACTAATTTATTAATTGTCATCATAATGAAAATATTTGATTATCAAAAAAGGGTGTAAATGTCATTAATGAGATGTTGAATTTTTACAAATTATATTTGAAAAATTCTACATTACCGTAAATGATATATCAGACCATTTAACATACTTATTAAATGATTATCTCACAATCATTATTAAATAAAAATCTTATATTAAATATAATATAAAGTTACATGTGTGACAAAAATATTAATAATTTCATTAATAATAATATATGTATGTTAGTATATAATTGGACTATCCAATTATATTTAATTTACTACAGTGTGTCGAGCTAGCACGGGGACCAAATGGACCTACCGTTCCGAGCTCCAATAATCTCGGAATATTAATTAAACTGTTTAATTAAATATTATGAATTATTACCTTTGAGTTATTCGACTAAAAATCTGAAGTTGCACTCTCGTTTCCGTAGATGGATAATATATGTCGAACTACATCGGTGTCCATCGATATAGTCATTACATACAGATTTTCCTTTCACGCGTATCTCATAATTAGAGCCGGGTCATTGTAGGCATTGCATTTTTGCATGTGAAACCCGATGATGAGTCTCAGTTGGAGACACTACCTTTTTAGTTAAGGATATTGCGGGAAACGGTCGTCGGAAGGGAATCGGTATTTCGTTAGATCCTTATTCACTTGTTTAGCGTCAAGCTCGCTCGTTGGACCTCCGTTTTAAAGCACATTTTAGCCTAAAAAAACCCAGAACCTTTTAATCTTGGCCCAAACCCACTCGCCAAACCACCACCACCACTTAGGCCCACACGCCCATCACCCTAAAATACACCCAAATTAAATTAAATATTAATTAAATAATGTAATTGAATTAAATTAAATATTTAAACCATTTACCAATTAAATAAAACATAAAATATAATCATGCCTAATTTAGACAAATCAAATATATTAACTTCCTAACTAAACAAAATCAAATACTAAATTAAAAAGATGTTATGCCTAATTAAATCAATCATAACCAATTAAAAATATTGACCTCCTAATCTAACAAATTGTATTCCTAAACCAAGCCAACCAAATGTTTGACCTTCCTAATTAGCCAAATCTTGTCCCCCCAATCAATCAAATCTTTTCCTTGTTTGACACCAAATCCATGCAAACCCTACCCTCTCACTATAAAAATTACACATTCCCAACCCTTAGAAGGGCCTCTCATTCACGGCCATAACAAAAACCCTAAAAGCCATTTTCTCTCACCCTCGCTCCATCATCTTCCCTCACAACTCACTGCCGAACAGTAAACTAAACCAAATAAATCCTCACGTCACCCTCCAACACTCAGCAGAACCCTCCACAGACACTCACACGTAGCACCTCACCTGTCTTCACCTTGCCCTCATAAGCTTTCACGTTGACACCTTGCAGAGCCCCCACCAACTCAACATGCCCACAACTTAGCCACAGCCAACACACACCAGCACCCTTCTCGGCCATGACATGAACAAACAACAACCCCTAACTACTTCAAGCCTCTTCTCCATGCACTCAAAAAGGACACACACATAAGCCACATAGCAGCTCCCTGACCTAGTAAAAGCCACACATCTGATCACATGGCCTTCATAAACATATGCCTAGTAGCCACGAAATTGTCCCCTGAAAGACCTGCATTGCCGTACCAAACATGATCAAAAACATCATTCCATCGCCGTTAAACATAGCTTAAAACCAAACCCCAAGCTGCCACACATGGCCCCATCCTCTTCACCGAATTACACCTCCAACCAGCCCTCATAATCACCCAGAAAATGCCCAGCAAACCTGTCCAGAATAAGCCTTAAAAAAGTGCAGAAAATACACCCCAAAACAGTGACGAAAACTACCCAAAACAGTCCCCGAAACACCAAAACAGCAACCTGAAACAGTGAGCAGAAAATACAGAGGAAACAACAGCAAAACAGAGGCCAAACAGCAAGTAAAACAGCAAAACAGTAAGCTAAGATGCTAAACCAGTGAACCAGAGAAGTTGAGGAGCTTTACCCTTCCGATCTCCATGAAACGCAAGTCCGAAAGTCGGCAAAAAAGGTTAGACCTGAGGGCATTTTCCACATTCGTTTTCTGTTTTATTTTTATTATTTATTGAGTATTGTTCGCATGATTGTTATGTTAAAATGCATGTTGTGGCCCTTGAGTAGATAAATATGCATGTATTACGAAATATTGTATGTTGTGGCCTTGGAATAAAATAAAAGATGTGTCAACTCTCGCGGTATATCGGATGGAAACCCGGACATAAATTTCATAGCCGATTCCGATTGGATGGTAGTATGATCTGTACGCGGGATACAACTCCACGTACCGCTTGAGTAAACAACACCTTCTTTTGTTTTATATTGCTTTGATTTATTTATTTTTCGTCATTTGAATTCCACATGTTACTTGTTTATTCATGATGCAATCGAGCGCATGGGATTAGTAAGTCGAGATTAAAGGTCCCCTATTTTGGGGGTTAAAACCCTTTACCACGATGCTTTGCCGCGCCGGTTGATGTGTGTTCGGTTGAATGTAAGTTGTGTTCAATCGGACATACTAAGTTTGATGTTATTGTCTTTATTCCTTGTATGCATGATGCAATCGAGCGCATGGGCTTAGTAAGTCGGATTAAAGGTCCCCTATTTGGAGGGGTTAAAACCCTTTACCACGATGCTTTGCCGCGCCGGTTGATGTGCGTTCGGTTGAATGTGAGATATGTTCAATCGGGCATACTAAGTTTGATGTTATTGTCTTTATTCTTTGTATGCATGATGCAATCAAGCGCATAGGCTTAGTAAGTCGGATTAAAGGTCCCCTATTTGGAGGGGTTAAAATCCTTTACCACGATGCTTTGCCGCACCGGTTGATGTATATTCGGTTGAATATAAGATGTGTTCAATCGGGTATACGAAGTTTCATATAGTCATCATTTTCTTTGTACAAATCGTAATGAAAAACATATTTATTCCATTGATTGCATCATCTATCCCTTAGTCGTGGGTTAACGTATTACAATTCATATATCCATGTCATGATAGCATTTGAGTATTATTTCTTGTAGTATATCGGATGGAAACCCATACATAAATTCCGTAGCCGATTCCGAATGGACGGTAATGCGGTCTGTACTTGGGATACAATTCCACGTACCACTTGAAAAGTGCTCACATGTGTGTTTCTGTCCATATTAGTTATCTTCTTTTGCACCACGTCATAGCATGCTTACTTTAATGCCTAATTGCATCCTTAAGTGTCTTTTTACATTATATACTTAGTTGACTCTTTTATTTGTGCATGGACATGTAATGGCTATTTGTTTATGATATGTCTATGAAATCACATGTTCGCCATTATTTGATTCGCCTTTATGTGTGCTTGTGTGGTTAGTGTGTGCTTGTGTTTCTATGAATACAATATGCCAATGAATTTATATGTTCGTTGCTACTTTGATGTACTTTCAAGCATGCAATCTTAGATGTGAAATATATGCAAATTTAGTTGTAAGTTTTATTTTTGCGCATATGGATTTAGAAGCATGATACTCTTGGAAATAAGTGTTACTTAAGCTTGATTAAATTATTACACATTTCCTTTCATTATAAGTGACATAAGTAAGGGACCATTCCGAACCCAATGGTTTGAGGTATTCCCTTGCGAGGGGTGAGTGCGGCCTTAAATCTCATTTTCCCGGTTCACACCGGGTGGCGACTCCATTATTCTCCAGTTTAGTCCCTTGTGGCTACTCCGTACTCCCGACTTGGCCGCGAGCCTAGAACAGAATACATCATCCAGTTTCTGTGTCCCACAGTTTGGCGACTCCACTGGGGATAGAGAATCAGCCCTGAAATATTGTCTTGTAATGTTTGGATTTATGTTCTAATTGACCGTGTCTATAGTGGATAAAATGGGGGTTTAATCAAAGGCATTTTGAGGCTAGGTAATGGTTTGGTGTCTTCCTTCACTCACTACCTTTCTAGAAGGAAAATCTGTGAAGGCACCTAGATAGCCATCTACTCGTAGCCTATTGTGATGGACTAATTTGGAGGACTCGTTGTTTATTCCTGACACCAAGCGATAAGAGCCTAAGAGGCTTGGGTTTTTAAGCGAGCCTCGCTCTACCCTCCCTCTGGGAATCTACAATGGGAAATCTATTTGACAGTCGGTCACACACCATAGCTCACTGGCACGTACCTTAGTGTATGAAAAAGGGGTTCGCTCACTTGGCCGCTCGAACCCTTGATTGGGGAGACCTAGTTGTGAGCCATCCTTCACCGGTGAGAGCCTTTGTCTACACTCTTGCAAACCCACCCGTAGACCGGGGTTGTATGGTTAAAGTAACAATTATTTCCTTGAGTATGTGCTTGTGGACCATCCTCGTTTGGATGCAGTTGGACTATTGTCGGAAATACGAACTTGTTGGGCCATTTAAACTGGGGCGAGTTCGTACCTTATGACCACTAGGCCCAAAGCTTCTGAAATGTTGATGGGCCATTCTGTAGAAATCATTGTTTTATGTTTGCATTATCTTTATTTTATGCTTGTGTTTAGGAACATCGTCGTTTGGATCCTTTTGGACCATTTGTCATGGAATATAGGCTTGTTGGGCCATTTAAACTGGGACAAGAACGAATTTTATGACGATTGGGCCAAAGGCTTCTAAGTGTTGATGGGCCAATTTGTGCTTGTGTTCGGAACATTACCATTTGGATTTAGTTGGGCTCCTTACCATGAGATGTGAACTCCTTGGGCCATTTAAACTGGGACGAGTTCACTCCTATGACAGTTAGCCCAAAAGCTTCTAAAATGATGGTGGGCCGATTTGTGTGAAAATTTTAATGAGTTGATATATTTCTTGCATCACATGCACCTTAGGCATACATGCACCATGTTAACCCCCTTTTGTCTTGAAGGCCATCATAGCTACCCGTTGATTAGGGAAGAGGGCAGACTTGTCAAAAGACCGAGCAACCACCAAGAGTACCGGTAGAAGACCTAACCCAACGGGATAGGAAACTCAATCATGCATGCATGCATACACGTAACATATTTGCATCCTTTTTGTGCTTGTTCTGTTTTGTAATAACAGGTTTCAAACGAGAAAAAGAGAAAGCGTCAAATGCAAGCCAACCAGAAGCAGCAACAGTACAATGTCAGCAGTCTTCAGGAATGAATCACAGGGGCGAGGCCCATATCAGTATCATTCTGGGGGCGAGGCCCATATCAATATCAGTTGGGGGGCGAGGCCCACATCAGTATCAGTTTGGGGCGAGGCCCATATCAGTATCAGTCTGGGGCGAGGCCCACATCAGTATCAGCTGGGGGCGAGGCCCATATCAGTATCAGTTTGGGGCGAGGCCCACGTCAATATCAGTTTGGGGTGAGGCCCATATCAATATCAGTCTGGGGGTGAGGCCCATGTCAGTATCAGTTGGGGGCGAGCCCACATCAGTATCAGTTGGGGCGAGCCCACATCAGCATCAGTTTGGGAATGAGTCTCAGGGCCGAGGCCCACATCAGCATCAGTTTGGGGATGAGTCCCAGGGCCGAGGCCTACATCAGTATCTGTTTGGGGATGAGTCTCGAGGGTCGAGGCCCACATCAGTATGAGTTTAGGGGCGAGGCCCACATCTGCATCAGTTTGGGGGCGAGGCCCAGATCAGTATTAGTTTGGGGGCGAGGCCCACATCGGTATCGGTTTGGGGGCGAGGCCCACTTCAGCATCATGTATCCATACATACATGCATACATATCACATACATACAATTTTTGTTTTGTATTCGCAGGATTGTAGTGGCAAATACAACCTCACCAAGTAACGACTCAAAAATGAGCCACATTCTCGGACAGCACGGTTCAGAAATGGACCGCTACCACAACAGTTGCCGAAAATGGCGTTCCAAAGTGGAGCACACTCATGCATGCATGCATACATGGAACACATTTTGGCATTCGTTTTGTGTTTGTTTTGTATTACCAGGTTTTGAAGAAGAAAAGAGAAAGTGGCAAATGAAAGCCAATCAGAAACATCAATATAACATCAGCAGTTTACGGACGAGTCCCAGGGTTGAGGCCTATATCAGTATCAATCTGGGGCGACGCCCACATAAGTAACAGTGTTGGGGCGATGCCCACATCAGTTTCAGGGCCGAGGCTTGCATCAGTACCAGTCTTAGGGATGAGTCCCAGGGTTGAGGCCAATATCAGTATTAATCTGGGGCGAGGCCCACATCGGTAATATTGTTGGGGT
This sequence comes from Zanthoxylum bungeanum, assembly GCA_019454045.1. NCBI lineage: Eukaryota > Viridiplantae > Streptophyta > Magnoliopsida > Sapindales > Rutaceae > Zanthoxylum > Zanthoxylum bungeanum. Next base: position 145,855 of record SKCR01035602.1, on the reverse strand, counting down.
GAGGCCCACATCAGTACCAGTTTGGGGCGAGGCCCACATCAGTAACAATGTTGGGGCGAGGCCCACATCAGTTTGAGGGCAATGCCCACATCAGCATCAATATGGGGGTGAAGCCCACATCAGTACCAGTTTGGGGGCGAAGCCCACATTAGTATCAGTCTAGAGGCGACGCCCACATCCTTATCAGCATCAGTCTGGCCGGGTATGGCACTCTGGGGGCGAGGCTCACATCCTTATCAGCATCAGTCTGGCCGGGTATGGCATTCTAGGGGCGAGGCCCACATCCTTATCAGCATCAGTCTGGTCGGGTATGGCACTATGGGGGCGAGGCCTACATCCTTATCATCATCAGTCTAGCCGGGTATGACACTCTCGAGGCAAGGCCCACATTGACATCAGATCAGTTTTTCCGGGTACGGCACTCGGGGTATGGAGATACAGAATCAGTTTTGCTGTGTACGGCACTCCGGGTATGGAGACATCTGATCAGTTTTACCGGGTACGGCACTCCGGGTATGGAGACATCAGATCAATTTTTCCAGGTACGGAACTCCGGGTATGGAGACATCAGTTTAGCATGCCGGGTACGACACTCCGGGTATGGAGACATCAGATCAATTTTTCCAGGTACGGAACTCCGGGTATGGAGACATCAGTTTAGCATGCCAGGTACGACACTCCGGGTATGGAGATATTACTGCGACGCCTTGGGTACGAGGTTTAGCATGCCAGGTACGACACTCCTGGTATGGAGATATTACTGCGATGCCTTGGGTATGAGGTTTAGCACGCCAGGTATGGCACTCCGGGTATGGAGATATTACTGCGACGCCTTGGGTATGAGGTTTAGCACGCCAGGTACGGCACTCCGGGTATGGAGATATTACTGCGACGCCTTGGGTATGAGGTTTAGCACGCTAGGTACGTCACTTCGGGTATGGAGATATTACTGCGACGCCTTGGGTATGAGGTTTAACACGCCAGGTAAGGCACTCCGGGTATAGAGATATTACTGCGACGCCTTGGGTATGAGGTTTAGCACGCCAGGTACCGCACTCCGGGTATGGAGATATTACTGCGACGCCTTGGGTATGAGGTTTAGCACGCCAGGTACGGCACTTCGGGTATACCACTGCGACACTCTAGGTACGGAGACGCAACTGCGACACCTCGGGTATGAGGTTTAACATGCCAAGTACGGCACAACATCAACTCCACGCAACACATGGCAAGTCAAGTGGCAGCTGGCGAGCCAGGTAAGTGAAAATGCATTGCATAACTTTGATAGAATTGTTCAAAGTCACACACTGCACAAGTCCTATCAAAGTGGGGGCGACTGTAGGCATTGCATTTTTGCATGTGAAACCTGATGATGAGTCTCAGTTGGAGGCACTACCTTTTTAGGTAAGGATATTGCGGGAAACGGTCATCGGAAGGGAATCGGTATTTCATTAGATCCTTATTCACTTGTTTAGCGTCAAGCTCGCTCGTTGGACCTCCGTTTTAAAGCACGTTTGGCCTAAAAAACCCAGAACCTTTTAATCTTGGCCCAAACCCACTCACCAAACCACCACCACCACCTAGGCCCACACGTCCATCACCCTAAAATACACCCAAATTAAATTAAATATTAATTAAATAATGTAATTGAATTAAATTAAATATTTAAACCATTTACCAATTAAATAAAACATAAAATATAATCATGCCTAATTTAGACAAATCAAATATATTAACTTCCTAACTAAACAAAATCACATACTAAATTAAAAAGATGTTATGCCTAATTAAATCAATCATAACCAATTAAAAATATTGACTTCCTACCAAATCTTGTCCCCCCAATCAATCAAATCATATCCTTGTTTGACACCAAATCCATGCAAACCCTACCCTCCACAGACACTCACACGTAGCACCTCACCTGTCTTCACCTTGCCCTCATAAGCTTTCACATTGACACCTTGCAGAGCCCCCACCAACTCAATATGCCCATAACTTAGCCACAGACAACACACACCTGCCACCCTTCTCGGCCATGACATGAACAAACAACAACCCCTAACAACTTCAAGCCTCTTCTCCATGCACTCAAAAAGGACACACACATAAGCCACCTAGCAGCTCCCTGACCTAGTAAAAGCCATGCATCTGATCACATGGCCTTCATAAACACATGCCCAGTAGCCACGAAATTGTCCCCTGACAGCCCTGTATTGCCATACCAAACATGATCAAAAACACCCTTCCATCGCTGTTAAACATAGCCTGAAACCAAACTCCAAACTGCCACACATGGCCCCATCCTCTGCACCGAATTGCACCTCCAACCAGCCCTCATATTCACCGTGAAAAACAGCCCAACCAGCCCTCACATTCATCATAAAACAGCTCCTAGAAACACCCCTTAAAACTGCGAATTACAGCCCCTGACCTGCACTTAAATCACCAAAAAAAAACCCCTGAAACTATCCCGAAATTGCCCTGAATTAACCCAGAAAATGCCCAGCAAAACTGTCCAGAATAAGCCTTAAAACAGTGCAGAAAACACACCCCAAAACAGTGACGAAAACTACCCAAAACAGTCCCCGAAACACCAAAACAGCAACCTGAAATAGTGAGCAGAAAATACAGAGGAAACAGCAGCAAAACAGAGGCCAAACAGCAAGCAAAACAGCAAAACAGTGAGCTAAAATGCTAAACCAGTGAACCAGAGAAGTTGAGGAGCTTTACCCTTCCGATCACCGTGAAACGCAAGTCCGAAAGTCGGCAAAAAAGATTAGACCTGAGGGTATTTTCCACATTCGTTTTCTGTTTTATTTTTATTATTTATTGAGAATTTTCGCATGATTGTTATGTTAAAATGTATGTTGTGGCCCTTGAGTAGATAAATATGCATGTATTACGAAATATTGTATGTTGTGGCATTAGAATAAAATGAAAGATGTGTCAACTCTCGCGGTATATCGGATGGAAACCCGAACATAAATTTCATAGCCAATTCCGAATGGACGGTAGTATGATCTGTACTCGGGATACAACTCCACGTACCGCTTGAGTAAACGGCACCTTCTTTTGTTTTATATTGCTTTGATTTATTTATTTTTCATCATTTGAATTCCGCATGTTACTTGTTTATTCATGATGCAATCGAGCACATGGGCTTAGTAAGTCGGATTAAAAGTCCCCTATTTGGAGGGGTTAAAACCCTTTACCACGATGCTTTGCCGCGCCGGTTGATGTGTGTTCGGTTGAATGTAAGATGTGTTCAATCGGGCATACTAAGTTTGATGTTATTGTCTTTATTCCTAGTATGCATGATGCAATCGAGCGCATGGGCTTAGTAAGTCGGATTAAAGGTCCCTTATTTGGAGGGGTTAAAACCCTTTACCACGATGCTTTGCCGCGCCGGTTGATGTGTGTTCAGTTGAATGTGATATATGTTCAATCGAGCATACTAAGTTTGATGTTATTGTCTTTATTCTTTGTATGCATGATGCAATCGATCGCATGGGTTTAATAAGTCGGATTAAAGGTCCTCTATTTGGAGGGGTTAAAATCCTTTACCACGATGATTTACTACGCCGGTTGATGTATATTCGGTTGAATATAAGATGTGTTCAATCGGGTATACGAAGTTTCATATAGTCATCATTTTCTTTGTACGCATCGTAATGAAAAACATATTTATTCCATTGATTGCATCATATATCCCTTAGTCTTGGGTTAACGTATTACAATTCATATATCCATGTCATGATAGCATTTGAGTATTATTTCCTATAGTATATCGGATGGAAACCCAGACATAAATTCCGTAGTCGATTCCGAATGGACGGTAATGCGGTCTGTACTTGGGATACAATTCCACGTACCACTTGAAAAGTGCTCACATGTGTGTTTGTGTCCATATTAGTTATCTTCTTTTGCACCACGTTATAGCATGCTTACTTTAATGCCTAATTGCATCGTTAAATGTCTTTTTGCATTGTATACTTAGTTGACTCTTTTATTTGTGCATGGACATGTAATGGCTATTTGTTTATGATATGTCTATGAAATCACATATTCGCCATTATTTGATTCGCCTTTATGTGTGCTTGTGTGGTTAGTGTGTGCTTGTGTTTCCATGAATACAATATGCCAATGAAGTTATATGTTCGTTGCTACTTTGATGTACTTTCAAGCATGCAATCTTAGATGTGAAATATATGCAAATTTAGCTGTAAGTTTTATTTTTGTGCATATGGATTTAGAAGCATGATACTCTTGGAAATAAATGTTACTTAAGCTTGATTAAATTATTACACAAATCCTTTCATTACAAGTGACATAAGTAAGGGACCATTCCGAACCCAATGGTTTGAGGTCTTCCCTTGCGAGGGGTGAGTGCAGCCTTAAATCTCATTTTCCTGGTTCACACCGGGTGGCGACTCCATTATTCTCCGGTTTAGTCCCCCGTGGCTACTCTGTACTCCCGACTAGGCCGCGAGCCTAGAACATCATACGTCGTCCAGTTTCTGTGTCCTACAGTCATATTATCTGTTATACCCCTCTAATTATTTTTACATAAGTACCATTGATTCTTTAATGGACTATTTATTCATAACTATTATGAATCTTTCTATTCGTAAAAGAAAGACTTGAGCGCTCTAATCGTTAAAGTACCGAATCAACCCTTAAGGAAGATACTTCTCTATTTCTCGCAAGAATAAGTGAACCTCATATCTATGTAAAACGTTTCCAGCTACACACCAAACCATGTCCCCAAAGTACGTAGCTATTGAAAGACATAGCCTGCCATGCAGGAGTTCGCAGCACACTCAGGATACTTGCTACACCAACCTCACCTTTGTAATTCAAAAGACATAGCCTGCCATGCAGGAGTTCGCAGCACACTCAGGATTCAGATCAATCCATATATGACCATCTAGTAGATTGAAATGAATTTCTTTATTTAACGGATATTATAAGAAATCAGTTCCATCTAGGTTCAGTCCTATATGATCACATCATACAAGGTTCCTTCATTCTCATGTCACCACATGAAAGATCCCGGATCAAGGTCGCCATATAATTATATAACGGACCGCAGCTACAGATAAACCGCAAACAAAGTACCCACTTTGTCTGCTCTCTATAGAATATTTTAAATTACTAACTTCTGTCTTAAATCCTATTGTGTATGACACTTATACTCTGAGTTTGAAGGCACATGAGTAATCAAAAGTAAACAAGATATTTTACAATATGCGATTTAAATCAAAAATTATGATAAATGAATCATGCGTCTTTTTATTTCATAATAAATAATTTTGTTTACATTACTGGAGCTCAGAGTTGCTGGTTCATTTGGACTTCATTCTAGCTCGATATACTAGTGGAAACCATGTATTAATTGGATAGTCTAATTATGAATCACATGTATAATAATTTATTGTGCTAAGATTATTTATATGATTAATAATTATAATCACACATGGAAAATTAAATAATTTCAATGTAAAGTCTTTCAATATTTATGATTATGAGATATTAATATCTTAAATTTTAAATGATTTAATACAAAAATTTAAATTTAACGTACATTGAATTTGATATAATTATCACATTATATCAAAAAATTTAAGTTATAAAACAAATGAATGGTGGAAATTTTGAATTTAATGTATATTGAAACTTTTTTTTTGGATAATATGTGTATTGAAACTTGATTTCAATTAACACATTAAATTTTGTAATTGCCAAAATTTGAGGGGTCTTCTAGGGGGTTAATATTGTAATTTTGATTACAATTTATTTAACCTAAACCCTAGTATATAAAAGACAACAGGTTTCTAATTTTTGTCCTAATTCATTTTTTAGAAAAATAAAGCCACCATCTTCTTCTTCATCTTCTTCCAAAAGAGAGAAAGAAAAACAAAATGGTATGACTTTATTCTCTAAAGTATTTAGAGAAATAAATTTATGAGTTCAAAGGAGCCCGTACTTCAATTTTTTGATAACGAGACATAGCCTGAATGACTGATTGGTGTTGAATAACAAAAGGCTTGTTTGGGTATGATTTAGGTCTGAATTGGTTGCACAAAATCATATTTAAAAACTGCAATGCAGTTTGTACACGTAGTTGCTATTCGGAGGTTGATTTTTGGGGTCGTTTCGGGACTGTAAAGTTCGTCCAAGGGTGCTAAAATATTCTTATAAGAATTAAGAATATTTTAGGACATATGAGAGACAATTCCAACACTCAGAAGACATCTAAAAGGGTCTAGAAGACAGAACTGTGAATTTATCCAGTTCTGTAACTTGCTTAAACTTCAGGGGCTGAAATTTATAATTTGTGAAATGTTCAGAGGTTGTCCAGTATTTGATCAGATTTGGTATAGACACTATAGGAGAGGGAAAAAACTTTCAAGGTCGGTCTAAGGTCCAATGTGCAAATTCTACCGCGTGAGAAGCTTGTCGTGAAGAGTTCATGAGATCAACTCCTACACAACCAAATAGGGATTTGCTCCATAGGACCCTCGGAAAGATGCCTCATCTTAAGGCTAATCTGTAACATCCCCGACAGGGGATAGACCGTACAAACCCTATAAGCCTCTGACTCTGATAACTACTATTCAATTACTAATACTCTTTTCTTTAATTAAATATTTATATCGTATAATGGGACCGTGGCCCAAACTTACAACTTAACATACAGACTTAACTCCAACAACTTTATACATAAGGGTATATGTTTTTACAATGACTTCACATAAGTCAGATACTAGAACAAGACTTTTACTTGACTCTGACTTACTCCAGTTGGACTTTTACTCTTTAACTTGGACTGGTGGACTCCAACCCTAGTGACTGCATCAGTATCCGTCCTCCTAAGCTCGTCCTTCGAGAATACCTGCAACCATAGAAAACTGGGAGTAAGGGGTTAGATCTTCGTACGATCTAAGTGAGTGGACCTAATACTGAAATACTGAAATAATACCATTTGATTCTAAAACTAAAGTTTCAAAAATAACTTATATGAAAACTCTTTTTCTGGAAACTTTGCTTGAAATCTCTTTTATAAAACTTCTTCTTTTGAAATATGTTTTCTAAATCCGCTTCTAAAATCTCTTTTTGGAAACTATTTTCTGGAAATCTGGTGTCTGAAACTGATATGTGTCTGAAAAACTTGATGTATGAGGGCGTTACGTATCGTCGTCCCCTCATACGCCTATCTGGAGCCAAGAATGCAAAACCATGACTTTGGGGCGTTACGTATCACCGTCCCCCAAAGCATGCCACTCTTGTCCCTGAAACTGGTGGTCTTGGTGTTGGACAATTATGACCCATAGCATCACTATTTGTAAAGAACATTGTGTTTTTGTACAAATTAACTATGTGACAAAAGGAAATTGTTATTTTATCATTATTGTAATTAGATTACTTGGATATATATTGATAAAAGTCCATATGGTTAAATCGGATTAATAAGATATGAGAAAGTATTAATCCATGAATGGTTTAATCATTAAATATCCATAGTCGTAGTATTATCGAGACTGGACATAGATAATGCGGAATAGACTAGTATTACACTTGTGCGCGTTATGGAAGCTTAACGGCATAATTCTCATATATTTAGGTATTTGATACTTATGCAAGTGTAATAAGAGGTTATGTTAGCTAATGGACCATGAACAGTTTCACTCTGGATAGACCCCTCGGAAGCCCATTGGTAGTATGACTATGTGTCTATGGGAATCCGAATCAGGGTAGGTGTATGTGATCTTTAACCTGAGACTTACATCGCTATTACTTGCGACAATCAGTTTACTTTGATATTGTTCGTCTGGAGCTTTAACAAGTTTTGTGTACGCCTCTATTGGGTTTAGTGAGAATCGTATTGTATTGGATGTGATGTCAAGATGGGAGTATCACTTCAGTCATATGGAGATGATGGTCACACAGGATACGGAACTAGTACTCTTAAAAGCTGCAGCTATCGGGAAAGTATGACTAGGTCATGACTTTTCGATTACAGAGACTAGTTACTCGGGATCTGATATATGCTTCGTACGGGGCAGACACAGAGCCAACCCTAGGCCTAGCATGTGACATCCGATACTGGATAGTATTACGTTACATTATATTACTACGTCTGATACATATTATATTCCTCGGTAGATATTTCTGGAGAATTGGGTAGGCACGGTGCTTTGCTAGAAGCCATCCATGTCTTGTAAATTGGTGAGAACGTGGTATGGGGTACGCACGTGTTCGGATAGTCCGATTACCGTATTTACTGCCAACATATCCATGAATCTCTTGGGTCGTTTCCGAAAGATTCACCAATGACATTTGACTCAAATAGAATTAATCTGGGATTAATTATGAGAAAGAAAATTAATATGGGATTAATTGAGGCAAGAATTAATCTGGGATTAAATTCGTACAAAAGAGAGAACGCGATTAATTTGGAATTAATCGATAAAATAAATTTAATAGTAAAATTGGATTTTCTTATTTAATTTGTTTATTTGGGCTAAAATAATATATCGGATATATTAATTGAATTTGGATTTCAATACGAAATTAAAATTGGATTTTAATTTGAGCGAACGAATTAATTTAGAATTAATTCGAAAGCGACTTTCGTAATAATTTTGTGAGGCATAATTATTTAATTAAATTAGATTTAATTATCGCGCGACGGTAAATTCGTTTAATCGGATTAAACGAACCCGGGCCCAAAGCTTAGTTGTGTGTTGGAGAAGCCAACTTAAATTTTGAATTTAAAAGTGGTGGGACCACTTGACTTACATCAACTTTAGACATTTGATGGAAGTTGTTGGCCTTAATAAATTGAATTCTTTAACACATACACCTAACTAGTTTTTGAAACAACCAACTCTTTCTTCTTCCTCCTCTCAATTGATGTGAGCTCTTCTCTCCTTAGGGAAATTTTTGCTTCAAATTTTCTACAAGCTAGCACTTGGAGAGTCTTATGAGGTGTTTGGGAAACTCACCCAAGGTTCAAACAACTCATCAAAAGCTTGGAGCTTCATCCAACAAAAGGAATTTTTGAAATTCTCCCAAAATCAATGTAAGTATTTCCGCAACTTTACTTGATTAATTCACACTCAAATCATGTTTAGGATCTTGGAAGCATGTCTTAGAGACTAATAATGGTATCAGAGCCTTCTAAATGTGATTTGGAATTCTATGGTTCAAAAACGTTATTTGGGTATTTTTGCTTGGAGCATGAAAATTCAAAATTGAGTGTTTGGTTAATGTTAGATGATGATATCTTAGAGTTGTGCATCATTGGACTGTTGAAAAATTGATTAGATCAAATTTCCCCAGATCTATATGTTGGCCGAATATGAACCATAGAATAACTCATGGTGATTTTTTAAAATCGGACACTTGGATGTGTTAATGGCATGAAATAAATGTTGAGTGTTGATTTAATTGGATTGAAATCAAATTGGATGTTATTTTCATGTAATTGCTGTGAATGAGCATGTTGTTGGAAGACTTGATTTTGCTTCAATTTATATTGGACATGAATTGGAATGATAAAGCATGATTAATTAGATTATTTAGTATTTTGGAAATATTAGATTAATTAATTAGTTGTGTTAATTACACTTAAATTGAATTAATGAAATATTTAGAATATTATATTAATCTAATTTGGTTATATTTGGGCTAATGGGCTTGGTTGGGCCAAGTTTGGTTTTGGACAATTGGGTTGGATCCAATTGGGCCAAAACTATTTCCATAAAAGAATATATGACTTTTATGCCTTTAATAATTTAATTGGGCCTAATGGGCCAAAATTAATTTTTGGCATAGGGTGATTCCTGAATGGGCCAAGGCATTATGGGTTTGATCCATAATGTCCAAAAGTCCATGCCTAAAGAATTAATTAAAAGCCCATTGGACCTAATCGAATTGGCATTGGATGCTAAATGGGCCTTTGAGACCCATTTGGATTGGATTTGGAATCCAAGCCTAAAAGACATTAAAATAATAAGTGTAATTGTTTAATTTAGAATTAAACATGTATTAGTATTGAATATAATTTAAATTGGATTTAATATTGTAGTTCAATATAATTCAAGAATACTTACTTTGAGTATTTATTCTTAAACGAGTTGGACTCGCGCAAATCAAATCGTTGTATGAACATTAGATGGTTCTAAGGAACCATGGTCTCATCAACAATCCAAGCATGTACTTCGACGATTTCATCTGATTCGTGAGATCATACATCGTGGCGATGTGAAGATCGGGAAGATTGCATCAGATGATAACATTGCAGATCCGCTGACGAAAGCTATATCTCAGTAAAAGTTTGAGCGATATGTACATAGTTCAGGTGTTAGATACCTGAGTGATTGGCTATAGGCCAAGTGGGAGATTGTTGGATAATTATGACCAATAGCATCACTATTTGTAAAGAACATTGTATTTTTGTACAAATTAACTATGTGACAAAAGAAAATTGCTATTTTATCATTTTTTGTAATTAGATTACTTGGATATATAATGATAAAAGTCCATTGGTTAAATCAGATTAATAAGATATGAGACAATATTAATCCATGAACGGTTTAATAATTAAATATCCCTAGTCGTAGTATTATCGAGACTGGACATCGATAATGCGGAATAGACTAATATTACACTTATGCGTGTTATGGAAGCTTAACGGCATAGTTCTCATATATTTAGGTATGGATACTTATGCAAGTGTAATAAGAGGTTCTGTTAGCCGTTGGATCGGGAACAATTTCGCTCTGGATAGACCCATCAGAATCCCATTGGTAGTATGACTATGTGTCTCTAGGAATCCGAATCAGGGTAGGTGTATGTGATCTTTAACCTGAGACTTACATCACTATTACTTGCGACAATCAGTTTACTTTGATATTGGTCATCTGGAGCTTTAACAGGTTATGTGTACGCCTCTATTGGATTTACTGAGAATCTTAGTGTATTGGATGTGATGTCAAGATAGAAGTATCACTTCAGTCATATGGAGATGATGGTCACACAGGATACGGAACTAGTACTCTTAAAAGCTGCAGCTATCGGGAAAGTATGACTAGGTCATGACTTTTCGATTATAGAGAATAGTTACTCGGGATCCGATATATGCTTCGTACGGGGCAGACACAGAGCCAACCCTAGGCCTAGCATGTGACATCTGATACTGGATCGTATTACGTATTACATTATATTACTACGCCTGATACAGATTATATTCCTCGACGGATATTTCAAGAGAATTGGGTAGGCACGATGCTTTGCTAGAAGCCAATCATGTCTTATAAATCGGTGAGAACGAGGTACGGGGTATGCACGTGTTCGGATAGTCCGATGATCGTATTTACTGCTAACATATCCAGGAATCTCTTGGGTCGCTTCCCAAAGATTCACCAATGACATTTGACTGAAATATAATCAATCTGGGATTAATTATGAGAGAGAAAATTAATCTGGGATTAATTACGGTAAGAATTAATCTGGGATTAAATTCGTACAGAAGAGAGAACGAGATTAATTTTGAATTAATCGATAAAATAAATTTAATAGTTAAATTGGTTTTTTTATTTAATTTATTTATTTGGGTTAAAATAATATATCGGATATATTAATTGAAAATGGATTTCGATACGAAATTAAAATTGGATTTTAATTTGAGCGAACGAATTAATTTAGAATTTATTCGAAAGTGACTTTCATAATAATTTTGCTAGGCATAATTATTTAATTAAATTGGATTTAATTATCGCGTGACGGAAAATTCGTTTAATCAGATTAAACGAACCCGGGCCCAAAGCTTAGATGTGTGTTGGAGTAGCCAACTTAAATTTTGAATTTAAAAGTGGTGTGACCACTTGACTTACATCAACTTTAGACATTTGATGGAAGTTGTTGGTCTTAATAAATTGAATTCTTTAACACACACACCTAACTAGTTTTTGAAACAACCAACTCTTACTTCTTCCTCCTCTCAATTGCCGTGAGCTCTTCTCTCCTTAGGGAAATTTTTGCTTCAAAATTTCAACAAGCTAGCACTTGGAGAGTCTTATGAGGTGTTAGGGAAACTCACCCAAGGTTTAAACAACTCATCAAAAGCTTAGAGCTTCATCCAACAAAAGGAATTTTTGAAATTTCTTCAAAAATCAATGTAAGTTTTTCTGCAACTTTACTTGATTAATTCACACTCAAATCATGTTTAGGATCCTGGAAGCATGTCTAAGAGACTAACACTTGGGGCGTTACGTATCGCCATCCCCAAGCCACTGAACTAGAGCCGGTAGTGCTAATACATGCTACGACCTGACCCTGAAACTAGGGTCTAGGGGCATTACGTATCGCTGTCCCCCTAACCCTGAACTAGGATCTGGGGGCGTTACGTATCGCCATTCCCCCAGTCCTCTACATGTGTACATGTTCTCTGCCCGTCAATTTCATACTGTATCAAGTTACATACTGGGGTGGGTTTTCCCCTCATGCCCCAAAAACACAAATATCATATTTGAAAACATTTATAGCTCAAAACTCATGCTAAAAACAATATTTCTGAATCATCACTAAATCTAAGAAATATTTGTAATAAAATTCGGTCTAACGCCCTATATGCTTTTAAAAAGTAAGTCTGAATTCAAAACTGTTAAAAGAAATCAGTTCTGAGAAAAGAGGTCCACTCACTGTTATGAAGTTCTGTTAGCCTTTCTTCTCTTCGCTGTAGAAACTCGTGGTTCCTAAGGGTAATCTACAATTGAAAACTTGATTAGTATGTTCGTAGTAAAATGAGCTTCGAAACTTAGCTATACTTATTAATACATTGATATGTTATATCTACAAGGCTATCATGCTTGTGTCATGATGTCAAGTACGTGTACGAACTAATTCGAGACCTATAAGGTGGCCTCTACATGTTAGAATAGAACAGGGATGGCTTAAAACTGATTCGGGCAATATTTTGAACTCGGGTCGCAACGAGGGCCAGGGCGCGTCGCGACACGCATAAACCAGAGGTGTGCCCAAATTTTACTCTTTCGTGTCACGACGTAAACCCTTCAGCGTTGCAACGCGAAGCAGTTCCGAGGATTCTATTTTTTTTCTTCAACTTCAATTCACCCAAATGCACAACCCTATCATACCCATACTAAAAACCAATGCTCAATACATCATATTACCCTCAATTCTACATAAACTATATCATAATCTCAATAAAAATCAACTTCCAATCTATCTCCTACACTCCATATTATTTAAACCCATTTTAACACTTTAATCACATATTCCTAACTAACTCAAACTTAGGGGTTTCAATCAATTCCCACACATATTATGCTACTAAAAGCAATTTCTGACATGCTTCTATCATTCATCTAGTATTTTATCATCAAAAATCCACAATCCAAAATTTGGGTCAAAGGTCATTACCTCATTTCCTTGTTATTTTCTTCCTCTTTTAAGGTTTCATGAATGCCAAACCTCTTGCTTCACCGTTCTTCTCTTTTCCTTCTTTTCATTTTTCTTCTTTTCTTATTTTTCTTTTTCTTCTTCTTCCTCTTCCTTCTCTCCTTCATGTCTTCCCCTCTCATTTTTTTTGTTTCCATTATTCTGTATTTGGGAATAGTGTTTCTCTTATATACAAGGGGTTATATGATATTTGAAATATTGTAGAAAAATGTGGAAAATTGGAGAATTTTGGAGAAATTTCTAGATAAGTCCACAGCAATATTCATCCAGAATTTTGACTTGTATTTTTGACCTATTTCCGGTCTAAATTTGGAAAATTGTTCAACACGGATATTGTAGGTCTCGATCTCGGCTTTCCGACAGTATCAAATTCATAAAAATTAGAGATCAAATGAACGTTAGAGCCCGATTACTAAAGACTATTTGGAATGAGTCGTAAGCTAATTCCTGCGTCAAAATTTCAAGGGATTTACGGAATGTCCCAAATTCTATTTATGAGCACGTACTTGCTTGAACATAATTCATATCAAGTATTATGCCTCTAGACTGTAATAATCGTCAGGTTCTGTTAGCACGTAAGTCGCCGGGATCATCGGATGTTACATAATCTCCCCCAGACTCAACCTAATAACCCTAGTGTTCACACTAGATTTGTGCCTATATGTCACTAAAATGGTAAACTATAACATACTTGACCTAAATGTTTTAAGCTTAGAAAGAACTATAGTAGGCCTAGGAATATCTCTTCTAGGAATGACTCTAGTGGTTTAGCTTGTCAGGTTCCTGCCTTAGCCCAACAGACTAAACTCATTAGTGAGAAACTAGTTTTGGTTACTAGGAACTCTGAGACAAATAAAAATCTTAGGAAGCTTGGTTTCACGATCGGAAATCTCAACTACTGTTACATTGGGAGATGAGTGTCACATAACATAAATTATATTTGGACACATATACACTCATGAAATGACTTTGGGGACAATCGGTAAATTCTTCGAGATTCCAATACGAGATGGTACGATGTTCCACTCCGGACAGATCATGGTATTTGGGCCATAACTTTCTCATACGAACTCCATTTTTTATGAATCTTATATCTCGGAAAGCTAAGATCAAGACCTACAACTTTTACGTTGAATATTTTTCCAAATTCGAAGAAGAAGAAGTAGTAGGAAACAAATGCCAATGCTCATACATCAAGCAAAGAAAAAGAATAGCAACCATGGATTGATGATTTTTTATGATATGATGCCATGTTGATATTATTAACATACTAGAGATTCCATTTAGCGGTATAATGAGCATGCAAATTGATTGTGTTAAATAATGTCCAAATATTGAAAACCCTAAGTATTGAGCTAATTGGAGTTATGAGATTAAAGAGTTAAATTAGATTGAGGAGTGTTGGTTTAACAAGTGAATATTGAGTTTTAAATATTTGTTTGAGTAACGATTGTAGTATGGAAGTGTGGGAAGTGTATTTGGGAAAACTAGGCATGAAGAGTTAATGTTAGGCCCTGAATTTAGCGTAGCATCACGCACCACACACCCAGCATCGCGACAAGTACTCATAAATTTTCACAGATTCGTTTTTGGAATGTGAACGTCGCGATGCCCAGGGATTTATGTCGCGATGCGGAGAGAGATGATGCTCGCTGTTTATCAACATGTGTAGGTGTCGTGATCCAGAACGCACAGCGTCATGATGCGTAACGAACAGAGGTTCTGCTTCATGTCTGATCAAGTGACCGTCGCGATGCGCCAGACCCGGCGTCGCGATGCGATACATGCAAAGTTTAATTGTATTTCAGTTTCAATCCAAGATGTTGAGAAAAAAGTTTCATATCAAGGCACATACACGCGCTACGATAAGTTGCAAGCATAACACGTCATGTGGTGTTGATGGATTAGAAGATTTGAGAGTTTAGTCTAACCTCGAAACATGTCTCATACCTTATATTCTAATTGAATTTCTCGATTATAGATCATCGCGGGAATCTTATCATTATCCGACGAAGCGAAGTAACATCAACCAGATCTTAAAATCAGTGAGTGGACACTCTTTTGTTAAGTTGATTTTTCATTATGTTGTTTTTAAATATCAGACTTACTTTTCCGTATTTAGAGCGTTAGCCGAGTTTACTTTTAAATATATTTTGATGAAGAATGATTTGAGAAATGATTTAGAAAAGTGACAATTTTATGATTTCGAGACATGGGAATAAGCGATGTTACCAAAGATTTGTAACATCCCCAATCTGGAGATGTTACCAATAGGGAATAGGTCATCCTATCCCCCCGAGCCTCTGACTCTCTGACAACTGCTAATCTCATTTCATCTCTAACTCATGCATGGGACCTGTAACATCTGGTGACCCTGACGACTATTATAGTTCAGAGGTATAATACGTGACATAAATCATGTTCGAGCAAGTACGTGCTCATAAAACGGCATTCGAGACATTCAGAAGAATACCTGAAATTTCGACACAGAACTTAACTTACGTCCCGCCTTGAACAGCCTTTAGTAATCAGGCCGTAATTTTTTCATACGATCCCCAATTTTTATGATTTTTATATCTTCGGAAAACTTAAATTGAGAGCTAGAACTTCCTCATTGAATGTTTTCCTAAATTCATACCGGAAATGGGTCAAACAATATAATTTCCGCCACTGCTACAGTAACTTCGAGAATAATCTAGATTTGGAGTGATGTGGCTCAATCATGGCCACTCATTTACATGATTAAAATCAGCCCATTTTGCCTATAAAAAGGGAATTATTCCCCTATCTTCATGAAGGCCAAAACCGTGAATAGTCAAGGAGAATCTTCAAATTTTCTCCTTCATTCCTCAAGCCATTTAAGTGCAACAAAGGATGATTTTCAAGTTTCTAGCACACAAAGTAAGCTTCTCACTTCCATTCTTTCTTTATTTATTAGTTTTGAACAAGGAAACTATAGCCCAATTTGCACCATTTAAACCCTATAAATTGAGATTATTAAATTAGCTTTAATTTGGTTATTAGCATATGTTTTGGAAAGTAACACGAAGATATTATGTTGGATTGAGGCCTTTGTGTATGTGAATGTATTGGAGGGGAAAAGTTGAACGTGCTTCTTGAGTTTATGATATTGATAAACTGGTATATAAAGTGGGATTAAATATGTCTCTTGAGTACACATTGTGTAGTTGAAGTGATGCTTATATGAAGATTTTAGTGTGGGAAGTATGGTGAAGCAAATTAGACTTGGAAAAGATGATGTTAGGCCCTGAAACTGGCCTCGCATCGCGAAGCCAAACACCATGCGTCGCGACATGTTCTGGGAAAATAAGGCCAAATTCAATTCTATCTTGTGCATATCGCGATACGTATTGACTCGCGTCGCGACGTGAACCAAAAACTAGGCCACTATCTCGGCTTTTCCAGGTTGCGTTGTGACACGCAAGTCTATACATCGCCACGAGAGACCATTTCACATGATAAATTTTTTATCCAATTCAGTTTTAACCCAGAACATTCGAGACCACTCGAAGGGCTTCGTATCATTATATATAAATGTCAATTACCATAAGACAAATATAGAACACGTATAGTGACGATAATTGTGGAATGTATCCTATGACATGAATTCTAATCGAATTATCCTTTGGAGGGTTATCACAGGAACCACAAAATATTTCGACAATGTGACGCTAAGTTAGCGAAACTTCAAATCAGTGAGTGGACCTCTTTTCTCAAACTGATTTTATTTATCAAGTTTTGAATTCAGACTTACTTTTTTAAGCATATAGGGCGTTATTTAGAATTTTATCACAGATGTTTTCCATCAGTGATGTTTCAGAATGATTATTATTTTTTTCAGCATGAGTTTTGAGATTTTTAGAGGCATGAGGGAAAAACCCACCTCAGTATGTAACTTATGGAATTGACTGATGACATGTGCACATGTAGAGGACTGGGGGATGACGATACGTAATTCCCCCAGATTATAGTTCAGGACTAGAGATGAAAGATGCCCCTAGATCCTAGTTTTAGAGCTTGGAGGGTAGCATAGATCTGCACCCTCAGTTCTAGTTCAGTGGCTTGGGGGACGACGATGTTGGATAATTATGACCCATAGCATCACTATTTGTACAGAACATGGTGTTGTTGTACAAATTAACTATGTGACAAAGGAAATTGCTCTTTTATCATTTGTAATTGGATTACCGGGATATATAAATGATAAAAGTCCTTATGATTAATTCCGGATTAATAAGATATGAGACATTATTAATCCACTAAGGTTTAATCATTAAAACATCCCTAGTCGGAGTATTATCGAGATTGGACATCGATAATGCGGAATAGACTAGTATTGCACTTGTGCGTGTTATGGGAGTATAACGGCATAGTTCTCATATATTTGGGTATTGGATACTCATGTAAGTGTAATAGGAGGTTGTGTTTACCGATGGTACAGAAGCAGCTTCGCTCTGGATAGACCACTCAGAATTCCATTGGTAGTATGACTATGTGTCTATGGAAGTCCGAATCAGAGTAGGTATATTTGGTCAATATACTTTGGTTTTGGTCATCCAGGGCTTTAACAGGTTCTGTGTACACCTCTTCTGGGTATATTGAGAATCGTAGTGTATTGGGTGTGATGTCAAGATGGAAGTATTACTCCAGTCATAGTGGAGATGATGGTCACGTAGGATACGGAACCGGTGCTCTTATATGCTGCAGTTATCGGGATAATATGACTAGGTCATGTTTATCCGATTATAGAGACTAGATACCAGAGATCCGATATGTGCTTCGTACGAGGCAGACACAATTCCAGCCCTAGGACTAGCATGTGACATCTGATACTGGATCACAATACGCAATACTACGTATACTACGCCTGATATAGCTTACATATTCCTTTAAGAATATTTCTGGAGAATTGGGTAGGCACGGTGCTTTGCTAAAAGCCAACCATGTCTTGTAAATTGGTATAAACGTAGTACTAGGTACGTACGTGTTCGGATAGTCCGACGACCGGATTTATTACCAACATATCCGGGGATCTCATGGGTCGCTTCCCGAAGATTCACCGATGACGTATGACTCAGACATAATTAATCTGGGATTAATTATAAGAGAGAGAAAATTAATCTGGGATTAATTACGGAGATATTTTATCTGGGATAAAATATTATTTAAAGAGAGAGAACGATTAATTTGGAATTAATCGATAAAATAATATATTCGATATATTATACGAAATTAGATTTCGACGCGGAATTAAAATTAGATTTTAATCCGGGCGAACGAGTTAATTTAGAATTAATTCGCTAGCGACGTGAATTGTAATTTTGCTAGGCATAATTATTTAATTAAATTTGATTTAATTACGTCGCAACGGAAAATTCGTTAATTCAGAATTAGCGAACCCGAGCCCGGTAGTGTTTGCAGGCCAACTCGTATTTTGAATTTAAGTGCGGTCCACAAGTCACATCACGCGTCACATCACCTGTCACTTTAGTGATAGATGTCAAGTCACCTTTTGGTGATTGACAACCAGTCACTATTCATGATGGTGGTAGATGGAGGCATTTAATGCCAATTTTTCCCTCCTTTTTGCTTTTTGTTTTTTGGAAAAACAAATACCAAAAATGTGATGGATTTTGGATTGGGTTTTAGAAACCAAAAACATAACACCAACTCTCTCTCTCTTTTCTCTCATGGCCGAATGGCCTCACCATTTTTTCTCTCTTGTTTCCGTGCGCCTAGGGCTCATTTCTTCATGATTTTGTTGCAAAATCTCAAGAGCTAGCACTCAAATGGGTCATTTAAAGGTGATAGGGAAACCCATTCATGAGCATGGAATCACAAATCAAATCTTGGAGCTTGAAGACAAAAAATTGAGAACAAAAATTGGAGGCATAGCAGCTTCAATGGTGAAGAAATTTTTTGTGTTTCATCGCATCGCAAATATGTTCATTGTAAGTATGATTCCGCCATACTTCTTTATTGTATTCACATTATTTTCATTGCTTGAATGATCTTGGGACTATAGTAGAAACCAACAATGGTATCAGAGCATTGATTAAGCATGAAATTGATTTAGGGTAAAATTTGGGTAAAATTGATTTGAGCATGTTTTGATGAAATTGTTTGATTGAGTATGCTTGAATGATGAGAACATAGTGTTATGCATGATCAATTTGATGAAAATTGAATTGGATCAATTTTTCCCCAAATAGTAGGCTTGGCCGAAAGTTGTAGTGCCCTAAATGTCATGGTAATTTTGTTTTTTGACCATTGGATGAGTTGAAAGACTTGGGAAATGTTGATTTAGGATTTAATTGGATTGAAATCAAAATCGGACAAAAAATCCCCAAATTGCCGTGAATAAAGTAGCATGGAAATGAATTGATTTTTTGATTCAATGATGTTGGACATGTTGGTTATTATCTAGGTCCCAAGATCAAACAAGACATGAAAAGAATGTGTGAAAACACCAACGGAGATAGCGGAATACTCACATCGATCGCTTGAGTCGATTTGAAGAGGATTGAAGCCACAAAACCCACTGGTTTGGTGCGCCCACTGCTGCAGTTCATGCTCACTGGTTTGGCAGTTTCGGGTCTCATTTCGAAGCTCCAAACTCCGTCGGATGAGTCCCGCCTCATGGGTGAACCTCCCTACCACCTTCGCATGTCTCGTAGTGTGTATCACTTGCGGTTTTGCCACAAAAACCCAACTCTTGCTTCCCATTGCTCACGCCATTTTGGCTTCAAAAACCAGTCCACTTTTGTAGTTTGGGCGTGAGTTTGAAGAGAGAAAAGAGAGAGAAGAAAGTTGTGTAATTGTCTTAATAAAATGTAAAGCAAAAATTGATTATATATATTTCCAAAAAAAGATAATCAATTTTCATTTAACTTTATCAAATAAATCAAATGAATATTGGAGCCAAATCCATAAAGTTTTCCCTCCAAAATGCTTTTACACTTTATGTCAAGTCCATCACTATTCACATCAAGTCACTTTAATAAAGTGACATGTTGTCAAGTCACATCACTCAAAGTGACAAGTGATTTGACGCTTGATGCGACTAATGATTTGACGCTTGATGCGACTTGCGATGCCGCACTCGAATTCGAAATACGAATGCGCTCGCAATCACACTCGGGCTTGGGTTCGCTAATTCCAAATTAACGAACTTTCCGTTGCGTCGTAATTAAATGATTACGCCTAGCGAATTCACTATTCACATCGCTAACGAATTAATTCTAAATTAATTCGTTCGCCCGAATTAAAATCTAATTTTAATTCCGCGTCGAAATCTAATTTCATTTAATATATCGAATATATTAATTTACCGATTAATTCCAAATTAATCTTTATCTCTCTCTAGACGATATTTTATCCTAGATAAAATATCTCCGTAATTAATCCTAGATTAATTTTCTCTTTCTTCTATATAATCCCAGATTATTTAAGAGTGCGAGTTATGCGTCATCGGTGGATTATCGGGAAGCGACCCATGAGATCCCCGGATAAGTTGGCAGTAAATATGGTCGTCGGGTATCCGAATCACGTACGTACCAAGTACTACGTTCTACCGATTTACGAGACAAGGTCGACTCCTAGCAAAGCACCAAGTCTACCCAATTCTCCGGACATATCCATTTAAGAATATTAAGATATGTATCAAGCGTAGTATACATTGTATTGTGTATATCGGCCCAGTATCGGATAGTCACGTGCTAGGGCTGGGGCTGGATAAGTGTCTGCCCCGTCCGAAACACATATCGGATGTCTGGTAACATAGTCTCTATAATCGGATATTCATGACCTGGTCACAATATCCCGATTGGATGCGCATCACTCAAGAGCACTAGTACCGTATCCTGCCTGACATCATCTCCACTATGACTGAAGTGATACTTCCGTCTTGACATCACACCCAATACACTACGACTCTCTGATAAACCCAGAAGTGGTGTACGCAGAACCGGTTAAAGCCCTGTACCACCAAGACCAAAGTCTATCGATTATCGTAAGTATTAGCGATGTAAGTCTCAGGTTAAGACTATACACACCTACCTTGATTTCGGCCTCCCACAGACACATAGTCATAATACCAATGGGATTCCGAGGGGTCTATCCAGAGCGAAGCTGTTTCCCGTACTATCGGTGAAACACGACCTCCTATCGCACTTGCATAAGTATCCGATACTTATATATATGAGAACTATGCCGTTGTGCCCTCACAACGCACACAAGTGCAATACTAGCCTATTCCGCATTATCGATGTCCAGTCTCAATAATACTCCGGCTAGGGATATTTAATGATTAACCTTCGGGATTGATAATGTGTCATATCATTCTCAATCCAGGAACTAATCATAGGGACCTCTCTTCATTTATATATCTATGGTGATCTAATCACAAATGATGAGAGTACAATTTCCTTGTCACATAGTTAATTTGCTACAACAACACAATGATCTGTGCAAATAGTGACGTTATGGGTCATTTTGTCCAACAATCTCCCACTTGGCACGTAGCGAGTCACTCAAGTGTCCCACACCCGAACTATGTACGGTTCGCTCAAATTGCTGAGGAAAGGTTTTCGTCAGCGGATTTGTTTGATTATCGTTTGACGCGATTTATACGATCATCACATCGCCACGATGTATGATCCGAACAAATCAGATGATATAGAAGTATATATCTGGATCGTCGATGAGACCTTCAATTCCTTAGCCTGTGCTGACGCCTAGCTCAGCTGCTAACAGAACTATATCTAATCTAATTAGATTTATTTTCGATCCAAATGGCTTCTTTTGCTGCCTCAGCTGCAGCAATAATCCGCATTTGTTGTTTATTCGGCAACAGTTATCTTGCTCGGAATATTTCCAGCTCACTGTCCCGTTATTCAAACTTTATAGTACCATAGTATTTAATTGTTTGGAAACTTGCAGCAGTGATCCCAGTCACTTCAAGTTCTCCTTCTCCATAGTTTAAGATAACATCTTTAGTTCTCTGAGATACTAACAGATGTTCTTAACTTCAATCTAGCGACTATCACTTGGATTGACCTGATCGTGACTCCATATGCTTGAAGCGTATGAGACACCAATACAAGTACATTTTAAATGTACAATTTCCCAGAGAGTGTTAACAACTCCAAATCTATCCCAGTAGATCTTTATTCCTCGAATAAAGGTTGTTACTCCCCAGAATTCTACGGAGAGAATTTCTATTGAAAGCCAAGCTTTCATCAATTGCTATATGGGAATTTAACTGTCAGTGCGCTCTCCCACTAACCTCCTTATATACACAAGAATTATTTCGTTTTGATTCAAATCATAAACCATTATGATTATTTCAAAACGACAGTTCCAAGAACCTTATGCTTGCATTAATCCAAACATGGATCGAATAACCCGCAAACCTCGTTTGTTGGTTATACAAAATCGTCAGGATGTTGTAAACATCCTCCAAAAGGTTTCCTTTTCAGGAAAGCGATTTTGAATTGTAACTGACACATTTCATAAATGAAATATACAGTTATCTACAAGCATCTTCAAAATGGATTTACCATGGCAACAGGTAAAAGGTTGAACCGTTATTAACACAATGTTGATAACGATACCTTTCCGTCAAAAGCCCAGCTTTGTACGTTGGTATGTTGCTTTCCATGTATGTCTTCCTTGAAGACGTTTAATGTACCAATAGGCACAATGCCTTGTGGTACAACAACTAGTATCCAAAATAGTTGTTATACATGGAATCCATTTCGGACTCATGGCACTTTGCCATAATAGGTAGTCGATACCTCGTATCACTTCCTCAAAACGTAGTCGGATGATATACCTTCATAAGATTGACATCTTTATGAGGTTAGATCAGAAACCCATGCCCTAGGTTGTTTTCTGACTCTATCCGATCTACTAGTTTCTTGTGTATTTGAAGATTAATGGTATAGATTCATCATAAATGAACTATTTGTGTTCCATTAAGGACTTCGTGCCTAGAACAGTATTACTCCGATTTTCATCGAGTATCAGTATCCTCCCACTGACCACTGCATATCGGTATTCCTCTCAGGAAAAACCGCATGGTGAGCAACAATCACATTGTTCTCATGTGAGATTTACAAGTACTATACTTAAGGTTTCCCTTAGGATAACCTATATTGGCACTTATCCAATTTGGGTCCTTAGTTTGGTATCATCCAAACGTTATGCCTGGCATACCCAAATTATCAGGAATGAGAAACCTCGTTTCTTCCCTGTTCATATCCTATATGACATCTGTCAAACAGATTTATATGGAACATTATTCTAAATAAGTTTTGCACTGTAATACATATCCTATTGAAGGAAACAGTAGCTCAAAGTGACTCGTGATAAACCTTATCATGTCCAAAAAAATTCGGTTTTTTTAGTTCGGACACACCGTCTAACTGACGTGTCTCGGGAGGAGTCCTCATTTGAAAGAATACCGTACTCTTTCATGTACGTATGAAACTTACTGCTTAAGTATTTTCCATTACGGTCTTACCGTGGCGGAATAATACTATAGCCGATCTGTTTATTTACTTCGTGTCGAAACTTTAAGTTTCCGATTTGTGTTCTTCAAAAAAACACATAACCATAACGTGATGCCACATCCGTTAAGGTCACGAATATTCATGTTCACATCTAGCCTAGCTAGATATGAGCCCACTTACTTCACCATGAATAGGGCTAACAGATCGGTGGCCCTTTTACTATTACCAAGTAAATAGTATTTTAGGTACTTTACCTAATAAACTAGATTCGCAGACCTTATTTGAATAGTGAAATCAGTCCTAGTACCCACTCTTCAAAAGTTTGGATATACGAGTCTCGTTTAATTGTGTCATAGACAACAATGCCACAAATAAGTCTCTATTGATCAAATCAATTTGAGCTATTTATTTGTCATTTTTATATGTTTGAGATTTTATTATATTCAAAATATAAATTCTGTTATTCACATCTAATGTGTTTATCTCAGTATCATCTTTATATAATAAAACACTTTAGTGTTCTAGAATATAAAGGTTTATCCGCAACGGATTAAACACTGATATAGAGATAATGTCTCTAGTCAAACTAGTTACATTATAACAGTTCCTAATTTAAGTAATACCCAAGGGTAGTTCCTAACTTAGGTATCTACGGTCGAAACAGCGACTTTCGTCCCGTTTCCGATTTGCAGAGAAATCTCGGCTTGAAGTCAGTATCCAGCTCATAGCGGATTCTGAACATCAATACATATATTTTATGTACCACACTAAGTATTTAAAATCCAATTTCAATACTAGTAGTGAACATAACTTTGACAAATATTTTAAAGTTAGAGCATCGCCCTTTCTTTAATTCATTCGTGTTTTCCATATCCAAATGGTAGTCACTTTGGGATATGTCAATTATCTTTTCAATATTTCACAAACCTTTGGCCAAGCCTTGGGTTTTAGAATATCGAAATGATGTGCACCTTGTGCAACATGCCCAATTGCAAACTTTGACTTTATCTCCACTAGAATAGTCAAACCAATTCTCTAAGAATTATAAATTGCAATCTTAATACCTTTTAAATCTAAAGATAGATTTATTGACAAGTATATTATTAAGCACTAAAGTCATCATCACATAAATCTTCCAAAGATTTTATGCTCTACTATTTGCTTAATTATGGGCTTAGATATAACAAGTTATTTTATCCAATAAAGTAACCTATTATTAATTCCCAATGAAAATTAAATCATTTAAAACATTTAATCCAAGGATTATATATTTTAAATATTCAACTTTTCAATTCTTTCTTGATTTCAATAGTCCAACTATTTAATCAATTTAATAAGGTACTATTTATTATAATGATTACAATAATCCAATTATTTAATCAACTATAATTTTAATTCAATTATATTGATTACTATAATCCAATTATAAAATCAACTATATATCGAATGAGTTTGTATATAGTCCAACTATAATATATTTTAAAACAACATAAAATATTAGTCCAACTAATACTTTTGATTAATATGACGAGTAAAATATAGATGAGCGCGTTTAGCGAGTATTCGAACGAATGTTGCAAATTCAATACTTGCATCCCACTAATTTTCGTCGAGCCTCTAACCTCTGTCGAGTACTCGGGAAACCGTGTTTCCTAGTGGGCTAGGATCCCGTTAAATATCACACAATCTGACTTTGGCCAACAAATTGTATGATTATTAACTAGGTAGATCTCGAAGATCAATTGGATCTCATCCAACTCCTAGATCCAGTAGGTGGACATCCAAGTCCCAAACATATATCTAATATATGCCTATATATCGAATATATCCCTAACCTTTTTCCTCTGAATCAACTAGGCCTTGGCTTTGGCACAACAAACCTAGTGATCCCAGTCAAGCGCGGACCCATTGACATGGAAGCTTCGTAATCAATGTCAATGGACAAGAAGTGGTCTTGACTTTGGCCAACAAACCACAACTTGGACACGACACCGATATGGAACAAAGCCTCGTGATTAAAACACATCTTCGACGGACAAGGGCTTGACTTTGGCCAACAACTCCTGCCAATCTCGGATCTTGAGTAAGAATCACTCAATGGAAGGAAAATAAACGCTTGATATTTAACGAGGGTTTTTCGCGTGCAAATTGGCTACCAATTTAATTATCTTTGTTAAGTCTCTCATCATCATACACCCTTAAACATGCATTCTAAATACATAATAAAGCGAGTATGAAAATAAATAATAATGATATGCGGATGGATACTTTACATTGATCCTAGATCAAATCTCTCACTTTCTCACTCAAGCTAGCACTTGTATTACTTCTACCCGTTACACTACACTTCTAAAGAAACCTCATTTACATGGAGGGGAATAGGTGAGAAGAGAATACAAAGAGAATGAAGGTGATAAGGCTGGACACGCAGGTCCAATTTAATAAATCGAATTTATTACAACAATTTCTAAAATTGCCCCACCCGACTAATATCCATCCGATATACATTATTCATTCAACACACCACGTATTCACACACATAAGCATGCTATCAATCAATCTAATCAAATTAATTAATCTGATAATTAAGTGATCATCCAATGTTCAAACAACGATTTGATTTTGTTCGAGTCAAACTCATTTTTGCGAATAAGTACTCAAAGTACGAATTCATGAATTAAATTAAACTACATCATTAAATCAAATTTAACATGTATTTAATACTAATTCACTATTCAATTCCAAATTAAATATTACACTTTTATTTAATAAACCTTTTACGATTTAAATTCCAAATTTAATCGTAACGCGTCTCAAAGACCGATTAACGTCCAACGTCAATTCAATTAAAGTCCAATGGGCTTTTAATTGATTTCTTAAGGCGTGGACTTTTGGTCAACTCGGGTCAAACCGATAACCAAAGTCCAATCCGGGATTTACCGCATAAGCCCATAAATCAATCTTGGCCCATTAGGCCCAATTGAACTTTAAAGGTTCATTAGTCGCATTTGGGCTTTATGGTTAAGGTTTTGGGCCCAATTGGATCAATCCACTTGGCCTAAACCCAACTTGATAAAATCAAGCCCAATAAGCCCATTACAACATTAAAGTCCAATTTCCAAAATTAGGCCCAATTAATTAAATATACAAAATCCAATTTCATATTCAATTAATCTAAAGTGTTACATGATTAATCAACTAAATCAATATTTCTAAAACACCATATTAGTCCAATAATAATGCTCATTATCATTATCATATGTCCAACACATAAATGAAAAAATCAAACCCATTACATGCTTTAATGCTCTCGGCCAAAGGATGGATTTTGTGTCCGATTTGGTTTCAATCCAATCGAACCCACAATCGACATTAAATCAACATCCTAAATGATTTCATACACATCCAATGTCATAAAATCAAAAAATACCAAGACATTAGGGCATAGTTACATTCGGCCAACATAAGATTTTGGGGTTTTTTGTCCAATTCAAAGTACAATCCAATTGACCTCAAATTAACATCAAACATTATGATTCCAATTCATCTAATGAATCAAAAAACAAAAAATATCCAAGAACCCAAAATAGCTAATACATTCGGCCAAGGTAATCAATTTGGGGAAAATAATTCCAAATCATTTTTCAACAAATTGGTCCAACCAAAATGAAATTAAACATGTTATAAGCATACTTAAACAATCAATTATTCAAATCATGCTCAACAAACATTTACCCAAATTTTAAGCCCTACAATTTCATGCTTGAACCTATAGCTCTTGATGCCATTTTTGGTTATTATCTAGGTCCCAAGATCAAACAAGACATGAAAAGAATGTGTGAACACACCAACGGAGATAGCGGAATACTCACATCGATCGGTTGAGTAGATTTGAAGACGATTGAAGCCACAAAACCCACTGGTTTGGTGTGCCCACTGACTGCTGCAGTTCATGCTCACTGGTTTGGCAGTTTCGGGTCTCATTTCGAAGCTCCAAACTCCGTCGGATGAGTCCCGCCTCATGGTGAACCTCCCTACCACCTTCGCAAGTCTCGTAGTGTGCTAGCACTTGCGGTTTTTGCCACAAAAACCCAACTCTTGCTTCCCATTGCTCACGCTATTTTGGCTTCAAAAACCAGTCCACTTTTGTAGTTTGGGCGTGAGTTTGAAGAGAGAAAAGAGAGAGAAGAAAGTTGTGTAATTGTCTTAATAAAATGTAAAGCAAAAATTGATTATATATATTTTCCAAAAAAAGATAATCAATTTTCATTTAACTTTATCAAATAAATCAAATGAATATTGGAGCCAAATCCATAAAGTTTTCCCTCCAAAATGCTTTTACACTTTATGTCAAGTCCATCACTATTCACATCAAGTCACTTTAATAAAGTGACATGTTGTCAAGTCACATCACTCAAAGTGACAAGTGATTTGACGCTTGATGCGACTAATGATTTGATGCTTGATGCGACTTGCGATGCCGCACTCGAATTCGAAATACGAATGCGCTCGCAATCACACTCGGGCTTGGGTTCGCTAATTCCAAATTAACGAACTTTCCGTTGCGTCGTAATTAAATGATTATGCCTAGCGAATTCACTATTCACGTCGCTAACGAATTAATTCTAAATTAATTCGTTCGCCCGAATTAAAATCTAATTTTAATTCCGCGTCGAAATCTAATTTCATTTAATATATCGAATATATTAATTTACCGATTAATTCCAAATTAATCTTTATCTCTCTCTAGACGATATTTTATCCTAGATAAAATATCTCCGTAATTAATCCTAGATTAATTTTCTCTTTCTTCTATATAATCCCATATTATTTAAGAGTGCGAGTTATGCGTCATCGGTGGATTATCGGGAAGCGACCCATGAGATCCCCGGATAAGTTGGCAGTAAATACGGTCGTCGGTGTATCCGAATCACGTATGTACCAAGTACTACGTTCTACCGATTTACGAGACAAGGTCGACTCCTAGCAAAGCACCAAGTCTACCCAATTCTCCGGACATATCCATTTATGAATATTAAGATCTGTATCAAGCGTAGTATACCATTATATTGTGTATATCGGCCCAGTATCGGATAGTCACGTGCTAGGGCTGGGGCTGGATAAGTGTCTGCCCCGTCCGAAACACATATCGGATGTCTGGTAACATAGTCTCTATAATCGGATATTCATGACCTGGTCACAATATCCCGATTGGATGCGCATCACTCAAGAGCACTAGTACCGTATCCTGCGTGACATCATCTCCACTATGACTGAAGTGATACTTCCGTCTTGACATCACACCCAATACACTACGACTCTCTGATAAACCCAGAAGTGGTGTACGCAGAACCGGTTAAAGCCCTGTACCACCAAGACCAAAGTCTATCGATTATCGTAAGTATTAGCGATGTAAGTCTCAGGTTAAGACTATATCACCTACCTTGATTTCGGCCTCCCACAGACACTTAGTCATAATACCAATGGGATTCCGAGGGGTCTATCCAGAGCGAAGCTGTTTCCCGTACTATCGGTGAAACACGACCTCTTATCGCACTTGCATAAGTATCTGATACTTATATATATGAGAACTATGCCGTTATGCCCTCACAACGCACACAAGTGCAATACTAGCCTATTCCGCATTATCGATGTCCAGTCTCGATAATACTCCGGCTAGGGATATTTAATGATTAAACCTTCGGGGATTGATACTGTCTCATATCATTCTCAATCCAGGAACTAATCATAGGGACCTCTCTTCATTTATATATCTATGGTGATCTAATCACAAATGAGGAGAGTACAATTTCCTTGTCACATAGTTAATTTGCTACAACAACACAATGATCTGTGCAAATAGTGACGCTATGGGTCCATTTTGTCCAACAGGACATGTGTTGATAATGATGAGCATGATTAATTGATTAAATTAGTATTTTGGAAATGTTAATTTGAGTAATTAATTATGGCTTATACACTTTAGTTAATTAAATTGTGAAATTTGGAATTTTGTAATTTAATTAGTTGGGCTAAATTTGGAATTGGGCTAATAAAGTTGTATTTGGGCTTAATGGGCTTGGTTGGGCCAAGTTTGGTTTAGGTTAATTGGTTGGATCCAATAGGGCCTAAAACCATTTCCATAAAGTTCAAATATGATTAAATGGGCCTTTAAAATTTTAATTGGGCCTAATGGGCCTAAATTGATTTTTGGCAAAGGGTGATTCCTTATTGGGCTTTGGTTTCCAAAGTCAATTCCTTATAAATTAATTGAAAGCCCATTGGGCTTTAATTAAATTGACATTGGATGTTAATTGGGCTTTGAGACCCGTAAAGATTAGATTTAGAATCTAAGTCGTAAAGGCACATTATAAAGTGTAATTATTTGATTTGGAATTAAATAAAGAATTAATATTGAATACAAATTAAATTGGATTTAATGTTGTAGTTTGATATAATTCGAGAATTCATACTTTGAGTACTTATTCTTAAAACGAGTTTGACTCGCACAAATCAAATCGTTGTTTGAACATTGGATGGTCATTAATTTCAGATTAATTAATTAGATTAGATTGATTGATAACATGCTTTGTGGTAATACAAGGATGTGATGTATGAATAATGTATATCGGATGGATATTAGATGGTTGAGGGCAATTTTGGAAATTATTGTAATAAATTTAGAATTTATTAAATTGGACCTGCGTGTCCAGCCTATTACCTCTTGACACTTTGTATTTCTTGACCGGCGTAATCACACACGTATAACGCAAGCGCACATATCGTTCAAGTAGTATAAAAAGTATCGATCCCACGATGACTTAATATCTATTCTATTAATTTTATGAGGTCAAGTGATTACTAATATCTAACAAGTTGTTTGAAAAGATAATGATGATTCTAAATTTAAAACAAGTAAAAGAAATTGAGAGTAGATTAATGAGAATTAAAACTATCTAGGGTTGTGAATTCTTCCAATATTAATTAAAAGATGAAGTAGTTAAATCATAGTTGGGTAAATATTGATTTATTAATTTGGAATATTAAATTATGTAAAAGCCTCTTCCGATGGTCATTTACAAATACCTAGTTTAATTCAATTGAATCATATGTCTATGTCAACCAAATTACCTAGATTCATTAAGTTTGAATTCCAATTATGATTACCCCCGCCCAACAGGTATATTCCTATCCTGTAAGGAAATCTATTAAAGGTGTATCTATCCTTAAAGAAGATCGTGGGTTGTTGAGTATAAGGTCTTTAAACTTAAAGTCTCTATGTCTAGTTCATTTTAGGTTTATCTATTCAATTTTATTAGTGATCAGTTAATAAAAAGGCATTAAGATTATGACTCAACAAATAACTCTTTAATTACCCAAACTATAATCTAACCCTTTTTAAAACCGGTGATATTAGATTTTATCACAACCCTGGATATTTAATTTAGTTACAACACATAGCTAAAGCTGATATAAACTTAAAAGACATAAAATGAAATTACTGAAAAGTAATAAAAAGAAATGCTAAGGTAAAAGGAATTAACTTCTACTATTCACTATTTAGATATCTCCCATAAAATAATATATATAATCTTGTGATATTTTAAATCAACCGTCCGGAATGGCGGTATCCTGATTAAGTCAAATTCAAATATACCAGCCATAAGGCGGAACAGAAATATAAACTTAAACCAACCGTCCAGTATGGCGGTATCCTCATTAAGTCAGGTTTAACCAATTTAAATTGAATAACCAACCGTCCGGAATGGCGGTATCCTTTATTAATTCAGTTTTTAAATAGTTTATATATTATATATTAAGGGAGATTAATCTAAATAGCAAAAGTAAAAAAATTACCTTTTTACCTCAGCATGGAGAAGTTAGCTCCTCATGGATGAATGAAAACTACTATTTATAGAAGAGAATTACTACTACAAACGTAAATAAAACTGAATAAAAGAAACTAAAGAAGAAAGAACATCTCAATTTATTTATAAGGATTTCAGAGGATGAGGTACATTTGAAACTGAAAATTCGCTCTGAATTTATAGGCCTGAAAAGCCTCTGGCGTCGCGACGCCAGCCTCTTTTTGCTTGGCACAATCTCGTCCAGACACGTGGCAAGGTGGCTGAAAAATTTTGGCTCGTTGAATTTTTGACACGTGGCATGCGGCGCACGTTAGCAGATCGCTTGTGATGATGACACGTGGCACGGCTCACGTTAGCAAAGTCAAACTGGTCAAACTTTGACTTGTTGACCTGGTGCATGTTAGCAGCCTCCGGCGCATGTTAGAGGTCGGGACGCCAAGGGTTTCGGTGTCGGGACACACCAAAATTACCAAAATACTCTTTTTGCCAAATTTCACAGTTTTGCTCCAAATCACCTCCAGAATGTCCTGAAACTTTATTTATCTACAAAATAACACAAAACACATCAAAATATTCACAAAACTCAAGAAACTGTACAAAATATTAAGTTAAATGAGTGGGAAATAGTGATACATTTACCACTCATCACACCCCCAAACCTAACATTTTGCTAGTCCTCAAGCAAAATAAAATAACATAATAAAATTTAACTAAGCCACTTTCGTAGGGATCACGGTTGCATTTAGCATATGCAACTAGCCTTTAAACCCCTAGGTGTCCCTAGTGGACGAGTTGTAGTCTCCTGAGGGTTTACAGCAATGATACCCACAAATATTTTATAAAAGTAAAAATGTAGTGAAACTAATGCACACAAAAGCAAAAAGACAAGAGAAAAGAGAATAAAGAAGTTAGTGACTAATCAGTTGAAACTTCTACTCCAAGTTATTAGTTGTTTTGTTTCATTCTAAATTACTGAATAAGTAACTTCTCCGATTATTTTTACCATTCTCCATATACACAGCCAACAAAATATTAAACAACTCATTTTTGCCCACAATAGTCGTAAGTGCAGTTGATAAGAGAGTAATATTTTTTTCCTAAAGTTTTATCAAAATTTACACCTTTTTATAGTAATGGAATAATTTTTCTGATTTTTTCTTTGATTTTTTCTCTATTTTTTTTATATACAATATCTTCCATCTATGTAGCGAGCTTTAGGTCGGTGACTCCCAAACCAGTTGGCTTTAGGGCACGAGGTGTTAAGATACCCCTACGGACTTAATTACTCGGACTTCAGATATATATATATTTATATATATATATATTTTCATCTTTTTGATCCATGTAGCGAGCTTTGGGCCAATGACTCCCAAACCAATTGGTTTTAGAGCACTAGGTGTTAAAACACCCTTACAAATTTAATAACTCGGATCTCAGATTTTTTTTTTTTTATTATTCCATCACTTTTTAAGATGCTTCCTCCAAATGAACTAGAGCACTTGATATTACAAACTTTTTAATTTTAGCTCATGACCGTATGTTACTATGCATGTTGATAATATCTGTCAATTGAGTATATGAAGATCCATTTTAGTCTGTTTAATGGAGAATTTATAAATTAAATAATTCAAAAGGAAATAAACAAAAATTAACTTGTTTCGAAAAATGGGTTTGAAATACGTATTAGGAGTGAAAATTCCTTACACAGCTATTTCTTACCAATTTCACCTTTTAGTCAACATAAAAACAAAACCATAAACATAAAGAAATAACTTCTACTGGTCATATAACTATGGTTCACATGTGGGTTTTAGGAGTGTAAACAAAGGCTCTTGCTGACGAAGGATTGTTCACAACTAGGACTCCTCATTCAAGGGTTCAAGCGACCAAGTGAACGCACATTTTTTATACCTTATGGTACGTGCCAACGAGTTATGGTGTGTGACTAACTGTCGAATGGACTTCCCGTTGTAGATTCCCCAGAGGGAGGGTGGAGCGAGGCTCTCTTAAGTACCCAAGCCTCTTAGGCTCTTATCGTTTGGTGACAGGAATAAACAACGAGTCCTCAAAACTAGTCTATCACAACAAGCTACAAGTGAATGATTATATAGGTTCCTTCACAGCTTTTCCTTATAGAGAGGTAGTGAGTGAAGGAAGACACCAAACCATCACCTAGCTTTAAATATGCCTTTGTTTTTTAAAAATTTTATAATTTTTTTATAATTTTTTTTTAAATTTTTTTGTATTTTTCGAAATATTTTGGACTAAAAATAAAAATACAATAAAAACAAGATACTATTAACTATTCCTTACCCCCAAACCTAAATGAAAAAAATTGTCCCCAATGTCTTAAACAGTGGAAGAAGAGTTTAGAAGATAGTACCTAGTTAGCTGAAATTCTACAGGAAAATTAAAGGTTAAGATCCAGATTTATTCGACGCTTCTTACCACGATCATCATCGGACCATTTTATCTTTGAAAGGGTAGGATCAATTTGTGGTTCATAGGTTATGAGTTGGTCTATTAGATCTGGAGCAGACCTGGCAGTAAAAAGGAGTTCTTTCATAGGTTTTGACACGAACCCATTTCTCCGGACATCATCAAGAAACACACAAAGAAAATCATAAAATCCATCAATGTTGAGCAGTCCAATTGGTTTCTGGTGTATGTTCAGGTTCGCCCAAGATAGTACTATAAAAATTTCCTCTAATGTACCCAAGCCACCTGGTAAAGCAATAAAAGCGTTAGAACGGTTAATCATTTCCACTAGTCGTTCAGACATACCTGGCACGATCAGTTCCTCTCCGTTTGATGATTCAATAAGATTTGCTTCTGCCAAGGGTTTTGGGATGATTCCCAAAACATGACTGCATCCTTCCTGTACGGCCTTTGAAACGATCCCTATTAGTCCAAGATTGCCTCCGCCATATACTAAGTGCATATTTCTTACAGCTAAGACTCGACCTAATTCTTGTGCTGTTTCTACGTATTGTGGTTTAGTACCAACACTACTACCACAAAACACACAGATGTTTTCAACTCGTCTTCTTGAAGTGGCTTCCATGTTTTACTCTGGATGTCTTCAAAAGTGCAATGATAAGTTGAATTTATAGTACCTAAAAAGGGTCAGTAAAAATAGCACAAGTATCTTCCAAAGGACGATTAGTAGCAAAATAGTAAAATAAATCGTGATAGTCAAAAAGGTCTGAATCCAGTCGGAGAAAACAACAAAACAAATCACATTTATTAGGAAAAGACAAAGAGATATAATATGTACAAGAATTTACAGCTTGATTAACGTTTATGCGTCAGGGACAAGCTTCCCATCCAATTTTCTTATAAATTGGCAAACAGGGTCTTTTTGAGTCGGATTCCCGAGACTTAACTGTTGTCTTTCTTTTTGGAATTTTGTGTGTAACTTGTGAATGGCTATATGAACATATCCACTGGGATGCATCTCAAGAGTCGAAGATATATCATCTACAGAATCCTTAATCAAGCCATCCCTAATGAATTTAATTTTATCTTCACGATTATCAGACACCATTCCTAAAGAATGACAACGAGTATTGCAATTCCAGCGCGCACATTTGAAACAAACACCCATTTGCTTAGCTCTACGTTTCTTTGCATAGGTGCTTCTTCCAAAACCAGACATATGTGAACTAAAAGAGTCAGAAGACTCACCTGCCAATCTGACCCGTGCTTCAATAATCCAACGAATGTCAGAAGGAATACCTTTTATCATTAGTAGCCTCATCCGTTCCAAGCGAGTTTTGTAAACTTTCATCAGATAGTTTTGAGAGAGAGAAGGAAATTGCTTGTGAAGACTTGCGAGAGCTTCTTCCATCTTGAAATGTCTTAATCTGCAAAAACTAAACACACAAAATTAAATCATATCAAATCACAATATATACACAAATTGCATGGGTTGCCTCCCTACGAGCGCTAAGTTTTAAGTCGTCAGCTAGACGTGATTGCCTGAACGTTATGCTGGATTTGAAAGTGTGACACTTTCTTTTTGTCGCTCCAATGGTTCTCCACAGTAGTGCTTGACACGCTGACTGTTAACTTTGAATGTGTTGTTGGTGTTGGGATCCAGTAACTCAACAGCTCCATATGGTAAAACCTGAGTAATCACAAATGGACCTGACCACCTTGATTTCAACTTTCCAGGGAAAAGTTTCAACCTCGAGTTGTACAACAACACCTGTTGCCTTGGTTTCAACTGTCTGTGCACTATTTTTAGGTCATGCCATTTCTTGGTCTTTTCCTTGTACAATTTGGCATTCTCATAAGCTTGTAGGTAATTC
Source organism: Zanthoxylum bungeanum (assembly GCA_019454045.1). NCBI lineage: Eukaryota > Viridiplantae > Streptophyta > Magnoliopsida > Sapindales > Rutaceae > Zanthoxylum > Zanthoxylum bungeanum. Next base: position 109,648 of record SKCR01035602.1, on the reverse strand, counting down.
CTCCAATTCATTGAGTTGGTGAAGTCTTTTCTTCCCTGCAGCTTGTGGTTCAAGATTCAATTTCTTCAGTGCCCAGTACGCCTTATGTTCAAGCTCAACTGGTAGATGGCATGCTTTCCCAAACACCAATTGATATGGGGACATACCAATGGGTGTCTTGTAAGCTGTACGGTAGGCCCATAATGCATCATCCAGTTTTGTAGACCAGTCCCTCCTTGTTGATCCAACAGTTCTCTCCAAGATTCTTTTGATTTCTCTGTTTGAAACTTCAACTTGCCCATTTGACTGTGGATGGTAGGCTGTGGCAACCTTGTGATTAACTTCATATTTGGATAGGAGTGCATCAAAATATCTGTTGCAGAAATGTGTGCCACCATCACTGATAATTGCCCAAGGTGTTCCGAAGCGAGTGAAAATATTTTTTTTCAAGAATTTGATCACCACTTTTGAATCATTGGATGGTAGTGCAATTGCTTCAACCCATTTTGAGACATAGTCTACAGCAACCAAGATGTACAAGTTTCCGAATGATGGAACAAAGGGTCCCATGAAATCAATTCCCCACACATCGAATATCTCTACCTCCAGAATATTTTGCAACGGTCCTTCATTTCTCCTAGAAATATTCCCCATTCTCTGACACCTATCACATTGAAGAACAAACAAGTGAGCATTTTTAAAAAGAGTGGGCCATAACAAACCTGATTGAAGGACTTTAGCTGCAGTTTTATTCCCGCTGAAGTGTCCGCTGTATGGTGATGAATGACAGTGCTGCAAAACACTGTTGACCTCTTCTTATGGAACACATCATCTCAATAATTGATCAGCACATCATTTGAACAGGTACGGGTCATCCCAGACATAAAGTTTGACTTCTTTGATGAATTTCTTCTGTTGCTGAGTTGTCTATTCCAACGGCCATTTTCCTGACACTATGTAGTTGACATAGTCAGCATACCAAGGGACTTCCTGCTGTTTTATGGAAAACAGCTGTTCATCTGGAAAAGTTTCTTTGATTGATAGTTCTTTGCCAGCTGTTTCTCCATTCTCGAGCCTCGATAGATGATCTGCCACTTGGTTTTCTGTTCCTTTCCTATCTCTGATCTCCACATCGAATTCTTGCAGAAGAAGTATCCAACGGATCAATCTGGGTTTGGCATCTTTCTTTGTGATCAGGTATTTGATTGCTGAATGATCTGTGTAGACCACCACTTTGGGACCCAACAGATAAGAGCAGAAAATGAACACAACTGCAAGCAACTCTTTTTCAGTGGTTGTGTAGTTGAGTTGAGCTTCATTCAAAGTTCTGCTGGAGTAGTAAATGGTGTGGAATATCTTTGCTTTGCGTTGTCCCAAAACTGCACCTACAGCAAAATCACTAGCATCACACATTACCTCAAATGGAAGGGTCCAATCTGGTGCTACTATGATGGGGGCAGAAACCAGCTTCTGTTTTAAGATCTCAAAAGCTTCCTGGCATTCTTTGGTGAAGTTGAAAGACACATCTTTTTCCAGAAAGATTGCAAAGAGGTTTTGCAATTTTGGAAAAGTCTTTGATAAATCTCCTGTAAAAACCTGCATGTCCAAGAAAACTCTGAATTCCTTTGACTGATGTTGGTGGAGGTAGTTTTTCAATTGTCTATATCTTTGCTTTGTCTACCTCAATTCCCTTTTGTGAGATCCAGTGTCCAAGAACTATGCCTTCCTGCACCATAAAATGGCATTTCTCCCAGTTGAGTATCAGGTTTGTTTCTTCACACCTTTGTAATACATGTTCTAGATTTAGCAAACAATGATCAAAAGAATCTCCAAACACAGAAAAGTCATCCATGAAAACCTCCATACTCTGCTCCAACATGTCTGAGAAGATGGCCATCATACAACGCTGAAATGTAGTAGGGGCATTACATAATCCAAATGGCATCCTGCGGAAAGTAAAAGTACCATAGGGACATGTAAATGTGGTTTTCTCCTGATCTTCAGGGGCAATGGCAATCTGATTGTACCCTGAATATCCATCCAGAAAGCAATAGAACTCATGTCCCGCCAATTTGTCCAGCATCTGATCAATGAATGGTAGCGGAAAATGATCCTTCCTCGTGGCTTTGTTCAGCTTCCTGTAGTCCATACATACTCTTCATCCAGTCACTGTTCTTGTTGGGATTAGCTCATTCTTTTCATTGGTAACCATAGTAATTCCTCCTTTCTTCGGCACACACTGCATAGGACTCACCCAACTGCTGTCTGAGATGGGGTAAACGATGCCAGCATCCAACCATTTGATGATTTCTTTCTTCACAACTTCCTTCATGATTGGATTGAGTCTCCGTTGATGTTCCATTGTGGGTTTGTACTCATCATTCATCAGGATCTTATGCATGTAGAATGATGGACTAATGCCTCGAATATCTGCTATAGTCCAGCCAATGGCTTTCTTGCGCTCTCATAACACTCTCAACAACTTTTCTTCCTGCTCTAATGTTAGCGAAGATGAAATAATAACAGGTAATTCAGAAGATTTTCCAAGAAATGCATACCTGAGATGACTCGGAAGTAACTTCAGCTCCAACTGTGGTGGTTCTTCAATTGAAGGCTTGATCCAGTCTTTCTTCGGTAGTTCCAAACTTTCAATTGGTTGTGTCAATTTGAAACGAAATGGCTTGTCAAGATAGTTGATACATTCCAGAATTTCAGAATCTAATTCAGTGTCAGTCATGTTGGTGATACAAGCTTCAAGTTTGTCCGTGGGAATTGTATCAGTATCATGAATAATACTATCAACAACATCAATTCTGAAACATTCTTCCTCTTTTTCTTCACTCGGGAATTTCATAGCTTTGAAAACATTGAAGGTAACTTCTTGGTCCTGAACTTTCATGGTCAATTCTCATTTTTGTACATCAATCACAGTTCGACCTGTTGCTAAGAATGGTCTCCCAAGGATGATTGACACATCTTTGTCTTCATCCATGTCAAGGATAATGAAGTCTGCTGGGAGAATGAGTTTATCAACTTTGACCAGCACGTCTTCAACAACTCCTCTTGGAAATGCGAGCGTTCGATCAGAAAGTTGCAGTGAGACTGAGGTAGGCATTGCTTCTCCAATTTATAGTTTCCTGTAAATAGAAAAATGCATTAAATTAACATTTGCACCTAAATAACATAAAGCCTTACCGAAGTTATGTTCTCCTATGATGCAAGGAATGGTGAAACTTCCATGATCCTTCAGCTTTGGGGGAAGTTTTCTCTGAATGATGGCACTGCATTCTTCTGATAATGCTACTGTCTCATAATCTCCCAATCTCCGTTTTCGTGAAAGAATATCTTTCATGAATTTAGTATAGTTGGGCATTTGTTCCAAAGCTTCTGCAAATGGGATGTTGATGTGCAGCTTTTTGAAAACCACCCAGAATCGAGCAAACTGCTTATCCAATTTGCTTTTCTGAAGACGCTGAGGAAAAGGTGGAGGTGGAGTGATCTGTTTTTTTTCCTTTGCTTCTTTTTCCTTTTCTTCTTTTTCATTTATTTCTTTTTCCTCCATCTGTTTCTTTGCTTCTTTTGGAATATCTTCAACGGTTGCCTTGATTCCAACATCTTTGTTGATTTCAGTACCACTTTTCAAGGTAATGGCTTGACATTGCTCCTTCCCTCGGTTCCTCGGATTTGGTTCTGTATTGCTGGGAAGATTTCCTGGTGGTCTGTAACTCTGAGCATTGGCTAGTTGTCCAATTTGATTCTCCAGTGCTTTGATGGAAGCATATTGGTTTTGAAACATAGCATCATATGCTGCTTGTTGCTTTTTGAACATCTCTGAAAGCCAATCTTTCATTTCTGGGTCTTTTTCAAACTCTTGGCTTTTGTTCTGTTGCTGGAATCTAGGTGGTGGATAGTTCTTTTGCCCTAAATTGTTGCTCCATGAGAAATTGGGATGATTCCTCCACCCTGGATTGTAGGTGTTGAAATATGGATTGTTCCCATGTCTGTTGAAATTGTTGACATAATTCACCGTTTCTTCATGTTGATTTTGTTCTGGTGCTTCTTCATATGGTGAATTTGTGGTTCCAATGTTGCTTTGCATACCGAGAGTCTCCATGAATTTGCATATTTGATCTAGTTTGGTACTGACTGCTGAATTGGCTCCAACCTCATAAATTCCAGCAATTCGTTGAATCATGCTTCTTTCTGTTGGCCACAAGGAATTGTTGTTGGCCATTTCTTCGATTAGGTCCCAAGCTTGATCTTCTACTTTTGCCATTAATGCTCCTCCAGCAGCAACATCAATTGTGGTTCTCATTATTCCAGAAAGTACATTATAGAATGTTTGGACTTGAAGCCATTTTGGAATCTCATGGTGAGGACATTTCCGGAGCAAATCTTTGTACCTTTCCCAAGCTTCGTAGAGAGTTTTTTATTCTTGTTGTACAAATGATGTGATGTCATTCCTCAGTTTTCCAGTTCTGGTTGGTGGAAAGTACTTTGCAAAAAATTTGGTGGCTAAAGTGTTCCAAGTTCTGATAGAACCTGCTGGAAATGAATGTAGCCAAGCTTTAGCTCTGTCCTTCAAGGAGTATAGAAAAACACGCAGTCTCATTGCTTTTTCAGCTTCTCGGTTGTAATTGAAAGTGCCGCAAACTTCCAGGAAGTTGCTGATGTGGGTATTAGGATCTTCAGTTGCTTTTCCCCCAAATTGTACTGATTGCTGAATCATCTGAATGCAAGTTTTGATGTCACCTGCATTCGCTGGTAAAGGAGGAAGTACAAAACATGAAATGAGGCCATCAACCACCGATATGGTTCTGTCTCGAATGGGAATTGGTGGTGCAATCTCCAAAGGTTCAAGTTCCATGTTAACAATTGCTTCTTGGCCTTGTCTCATTTCCCTTCTCAACTGTCTGATGGTTCTTTCAATTTCTGGGTCAAGCGGTCGTAGTTCAAAGCTTCTGGTTCGTCTCATTAAGATTCTGATAACCTGAAACACAATAAAATGAAAATAATAAGTAAAAAGAAAATTAGATACAAGTAACGTATCTAACCCCTAAACTAATAGTAAAAGATAAAGAAGTCCCCGGCAACGGCGCCAAAAACTTGACCGGCGTAATCACACACGTATAACGCAAGCGCACGTATCGTTCAAGTAGTATAAAAAGTATCGATCCCACGAGGACTTAATATCTATTTTATTAATTTTATGAGGTCAAGTGATTACTAATTTCTAACAAGTTGTTTGAAAAGATAATGATGATTCTAAATTTAAAACAAGTAAAAGAAATTGAGAGTAGATTAATGAGAATTAAAACTATCTAGGGTTGTGAATTCTTCCAATATTAATTAAAAGATGAAGTAGTTAAATCATAGTTGGGTAAATATTGATTTATTAATTGGAATATTAAATTATGTAAAAGCCTCTTCTGATGGTCATTTACAAATACCTAGTTTAATTCAATTGAATCATATGTCTATGTCAACCAAATTACCTAGATTCATTAAGTTTGAATTCCAATTATGATTACCCCCGCCCAACAGGTATATTCCTATCCTGTAAGGAAATCTATTAAAGGTTTATCTATCCTTAAAGAATATCGTGGGTTGTTCAGTATAAGGTCTTTAAACTTAAAGTCCCTATGTCTAGTTCATTTTAGGTTTATCTATTCAATTTTATTAGTGATCAGTTCATAAAAAGGCATTAAGATTATGACTCAATAAATAACTCTTTAATTACCCAAACTATAATCTAACCCTTTTTAAAACCGGTGATATTAGATTTTATCACAACCCTAGATATTTAATTTAGTTACAACACATAGCTAAAGCTGATATAAACTTAAAAGACATAAAATGAAATTACTGAAAAGTAATAAAAAGAAATGCTAAGGTAAAAGGAATTAACTTCTACTATTCACTATTTAGATATCTCCCATAAAATAATATATATAATCTTGTGATATTTTAAATCAACCATCCGGAATGGCGGTATCCTGATTAAGTCAAATTCAAATATACCAGCCATAAGGCGGAACAGAAATATAAACTTAAACCAACCATCCAGTATGGCGGTATCCTCATTAAGTCAGGTTTAACCAATTTAAATTGAATAACCAACCGTCCGGAATGGCGGTATCCTTTATTAATTCAGGTTTTAAATAGTTTATATATTATATATTAAGGGAGATTAATCTAAATAGCAAAAGTAAAAAAATTACCTTTTTACCTCAGCATGGAGAAGTTAGCTCCTCATGGATGAATGAAAACTACTATTTATAGAAGAGAATTACTACTACAAACGTAAATAAAACTGAATAAAAGAAACTAAAGAATAGAACTCTCAATTTATTTATAAGGATTTCAGAGGATGAGGTACATTTGAAACTGAAAATTCGCTCTGAATTTATAGGCCTGAATAAGCCTCTGGCGTCGCGACGCCAGCCCCTTTTTGCTTGGCACAATCTCGTCCGGACACGTGGCAAGGCGGCTGAAAAATTTCAGCTCGTTGAATTTTTGACACGTGGCATGCGGCGCACGTTAGCAGATCACTTGTGATGATGACACGTGGCACGGCTCACGTTAGCAAAGTTAAACTGGTCAAACTTTGACTTGTTGACCTGGTGCATGTTAGCAGCCTCCGGCGCACGGTAGAGGTCGGGACGCTAAGGGTTTCGGTGTCGGGACGTGCCAAAATTACCAAAATACTATTTTTGCCAAATTTCACAGTTTTGCTCCAAATCACCTCCAGAATGTCCTGAAACTTTATTTATCTACAAAATAACACAATACACATCAAAATATTGACAAAACTCAAGAAACTATACAAAATATTAAGTTAAATGAGTGGGAAATAGTGATACATTTACGACTCATCATTTCTCTTCTCACCTATTCCCCTCATTGTAAATGAGGTTTCTTTAGAAGTGTTATGTAATTTGGTAGAAGTAAGATTTGTGCTAGTGGGAGAGAGGAAATGGAGAGATTTGTTCTAGGAACAAGTTGTTTTAAATATCCATCAGCATATCATTATTAATTTATTTATCGCGCCTTATTATGCTTTTAGAATGCATGTTTAAGGGTGTATGATGAGACCTAATCAAATATAATTAATTGGTTGCCAATTACGCGAAAAACCCTCAACAAATATTAAGCGTTTTTCCTTCCATTGAATGATTCATTCTCAAGATCCAAGATTGGCACTGGTTTGTTGGCCAAAGTCAAGACCTTTGTCCATCGCGGATGTGTTTGAATCATGAAGGCTTTGTTCCATATCGTTTGTCTTGTCCAAGTTGTGATTTGTTGGGCAAAGTCAAGATCACTTCTTGTCAATCGACATCGATTATGAAGCTTTCCAAAGTCAATGAGTTCCGCTTAACTGGAATCATTAAGTTTGTTGTGCCAAAGCCAAGGCTTAATTGATTCATATGAAAAAGGTTAGGCAATATATTGGATATATTGGCATATATTAGATATGTGTTTCAGATTTGGATGTCCACCTACTGGATCTAGGAATTAGATGAGATCCAATTGATCTTAGAGATCTACATAGTTAAATATCATACAGCTTGTTGGCCAAAGTCAAGGTTTTATGTTATTTAACGGGATCCTAGCCCACTAGGAAAGAAGGTTTCCCGAGTACTAAACAGAGGGTTAGAGGCTCGCCGAAAAATAGTGGGAGGCAAGTATTAAATTTGCAATTTCATTTAGATACTTGCCAATACGCGCTCATTTCAATTTTTCGTCAATAAATTAAATACATATTAGTTGGACTAATATTTAGTTGTTGTTTTAATTAAACAGTTTGACTGTATTCAAACTACTTCAATTTATAGTTGATTATATAATTGGATTATAGTAATCAATATATTTGAATTTAACCAATTAAATTATAGTTGATTATATAGTTAGACTATAGTAATCATTATATTCAATAGTACCCGAAATTGTTGACTGGATAGTAGGACTATAGCAATCAAGATAACTGAAAGATTAGTGTTTAAAATAAAATCCTGGGAGAAAATGTCATTAAACGGCTTTAATTTTCAGATTGGGAATAAAACCTTAGGATAGTCCTGGGAACTAAGAAGTTACTCTATTTGATAGAGAAACCTCTTGGGCCTAATCACGGAGTTGAGCAAATAGTATAACATAATCTTTGGAATATTCATGTGATGATAAATTTAGTGCTCAATCATTTATACTAGATGCAATGACTCTTTAATTCCATCGTCAGAATTAAGGATTAGATCCTTGTACCATGATAATGAAATTAAAGATCTTCATAGATTTATTCTTAAATCTTAGAAGTAAAAATTGCATAAAAAGCTCTTTAGCTCGTGTATGTCAGGGGGTACATCTGTCGAGCACTAGGTGTCGCAGATGATTGCTGACATCGATCAGCTAGGTTAACTGGGCATTACCTACGTGGGCGAGACTACCAAAGATTTGATCTTATAGTCACTACCCGAAAGCTTGGGCAGGTTTATTGTGAATCAAGAGTAAACTCTTGGAGAGTTGATGGCTATGCTCTAGGAGGAACAACCAAAGCTTCTAAAAGGGGCAAAGGCAAAATCATCACAAGTCTTCTAGGAAGACAAAGGACATATCCCAAGATGTCTGCCTAAATTGTGGCAAACGGGGTCACTGAAGCGTGACTGCCGTATGGACAAGGCAGATATGAAGGAAGAGAAGACGGGCAAGGCTCCGACTTCAAATATATTTTTCATAAACATGTTCACTATTAGTTTCAAAATTGGATTTTGATACTAGATATGGTACATAGATATGTACTGATGTACGGAATCTACTGATAAGCAGCAGACTGACTTCAGTCGAGATTGATCTGCGAATCGGAAACGGGACGAGAATCGATGTTTTAACCGTAGAAACCTAAGTTTAGGAACTACCCTTCGGGTGTGTACCGAAGATTTGGGTATGCTAGGCATATGTTTGGATGATACCAAACTAGAACCCAAATCGGATAAGTGCCTAATTTGTAGGTTATCATAGGGTAACCAAAGTATAGTACTTATACAACTCACAAGAGAACAATGTAATTGTTGCTCGCCATGCGGTTTTCCTAAGAGGTTGTTGGACAATTATGACCCATAGCATCACTATTTGTACAGAACATGGTGTTGTTGTACAAATTAACTATGTGACAAAGGAAATTGCTCTTTTATCATTTGTAATTAGATTACCGGGATATATAAATGATAAAAGTCCATATGATTAGTTCCGGATTGATAAGATATGAGACAGTATCAATCTATGAAGGTTTAATCATTAAAACATCCCTAGTCAGAGTATTATCGAGATTGGAAATCGATAATGCTGAATAGACTAGTATTGCACTTGTGCTTGTTATGGGAGCATAACGGCATAGTTCTCATATATTTGGGTATTGGATACTCATGCAAGTGTAATAGGAGGTTATGTTTACCGATGGTACGAAAATAGCTTCGCTCTGGATAGACCCCTCGGAATTCCATTGGTAGCTTGACTATGTGTCTATGGAAGTCCGAATCAGGGTAGGTGTATTTGGTCTTAACTTGAGACTTGCACCGCTAATACTTACGACAATCAATGTACTTTGGTTTTGGTCATCCAGGGCTTTAACTGGTTCTGTGTACGCCTCTTCTGGGTATATTGAGAATCGTAGTGTATTGGGTATGATGTCAAGATGGAAGTATCACTCCAGTCATAGTGGAGATGATGGTCACGTAGGATACGGAACTGGTACTCTTATGTACTGCAGTCATCGGGATAATATGACTAGGTCATGATTATCCGATTATAGAGACTAGTTACCAGAGATCCGACATGTGCTTCATACGGGGATGACATAATTCCAGCCTCAGGCCTAGTACGTGACATCCGATACTGGATCGCAATACGCAATACTACGTATACTACGCCTGATATAGATTATATATTCTTTTAAGAATATTTCTGGAGAATTGGGTAGGCACGGTGCTTTGCTAGAAGCCAACCATGTCTTGTAAATCGGTAAAAACGTAGTACTAGGTACGTACGTGTTCAGATAGTCCGACGACCGGATTTACTGTCAATATATCCGGGGATCTCATGGGTCGCTTCCCGAAGATTCACCGATGACATATGACTCAAACATAATTAATCTGGGATTAATTATAAGAGAGATAAAATTAATCTGGGATTAATTACGAAGAATTTTATCTGGGATAAAATTCATATTAAAGAGAGAGAACGATTAATTTGGAATTAATCGATAAAATAATATATTCTATATATTATACGAAATTAGATTTCGACGCGGAATTAAAATTAGATTTTAATTCAGGCAACGAGTTAATTTAGAAATAATTCGCTAGCGACGTGAATAGTAATTTTGCTATGCATAATTATTTAATTAAATTTGATTTAATTATGTCGCAATGTAAAATTCGTAAATTTGGAATTAGCGAACCCGAGCCCGGGATGTGTTTGCGAGTCCACTCTGATTTCGAATCGAGTGTGCCCATAAGTCACATCACGCGTCACATCATTAGTCATTCTTGTGATGGAAGTCACATCACTTTGAGTGATGTGATGGTTGTCACTTGTGATTGATGGTGGTGGTTGGAAGGCTTTAATTTCCTTGTACAATTTTTGGAAAATGAATTATGAATTTGATTTTTGAAATCAAACACAACAAACACAACTCTCCTCCTCTCTCCCTCAAAATTTCGGCCAAGGGCTAAATTTCTCTCTCTTTTGTTTCTCCATTGCCGAGAACAAGAAGAAGCTTAAGGGAATTTTGTGGCAAAATTTCCAAGTGCTAGCACACCAAAAGAGTCACACAAAGGTGATAGGGAAACCCATTCATGAGCATGGAATCTCAAAACAAAGCTTGGAGCTTGGAGAGCACAAAGAATAAGCTTGGCCGAGAGTCATCCACGGAGGAAAAACTTGAAGAAATTTTTGTGGTCAACGCATCGCAAATCCGTTCATTGTAAGTATGATTCTGCCATACTTCTTTATGGTATTCACATATTTTCATTGATTGAATGATCTTGGAACTATAGTAGAAACCCAACAATGGTATTAGAGCCTTGATTAAGCATGAAAATTGATTTATGGTAAAATTTGGGTAAAAATGATTTGAGCATGATTTAATGAAATTGATTGTTTGAGTATGCTTGAATGATGATAACATAGTGTTATGCATGATCAATTTGATGAAAATTGAATTGGATCAATTTTTCCCAAAAAGTTTGGCTTGGCCGAATGGTGATATGCCCTAAATGTCATGGTGATTTTTGTTCTTTTGATCATTGGATGAATTGAAAGACTTGGGAAATGTTGATTTAGGATTTAATTGGATTGAAATCGAAATCGGACAAAAATCCCCAAATTGCCGTGACTAATTAGCATGGAAATGAATTGATTTTTTGATTCAATAATATTGGACATGTGTTGATGATGATTAGCATGATTAATTGAGTAAATTAGTATTTTGGAAATGTTAATTTGGTTAATTAATTATGGCAATACACTTGAGTTAATTGAATTGTGAAAATTTGGAATTTTGTAATTTAATTAGTTGGGCTAAATTTGGAATTGGGCTTTTAAAGTTGTATTTGGGCTTAATAGGCTTGGTTGGGCCAAGTACGGTTTAGGTTAATTGGTTGGATCCAATTGGGCCCAAAACCATATCCATAAAGTCCAAATATAATAAAATGGGCCTTTAAAATTTTAATTGAGCCTAATGGGCCTAAATTGATTTTTGGCAAAATGGTGATTCCTTATTGGGCTTTGGTTGCCAAAGTCCATGCCTTATAAATTAATTGAAAGCCCATTGGACTTTAATTAAATTGACATTGGATATTAATTGGTCTTTGAGACCCGTGAATGATTAGATTTAGAATTTAAGTCGCAAAGGCTCAATAAAAAGTGTAATTATTTAATTTGGAATTAAAAAAAGAATTAGTATTGAATACAAATTAAATAGGATTTACTGTTGTAGTTTAATATAATTCAAGAATTCGTACTTTGAGTACTTATTCTTATAACGAGTCGGACTCGCGCAAATCAAATCGTTGTTTGAACATTGGATGGTCATTAATTTCAAATTAATTAATTGGATTAGATTGATTGATAACATGCTTTGTGTGAATACATGGATGTGATGTATGAATAACGGATGGATATTAGATGGATGAGGGCAATTTTGGAAACTGTTGTAATAAATTTAGAATTTATTAAATTGGACCTGCGTGTCCAGCCTATTACCTCTTGATTCTTTGTATTTCTCTTCTCATCTATTCCCCTCAATGTAAATGAGCTTTCTTTAGAAGTGTTATGTAATCGGGTAGAAGTAAGATTTGTGCTAGCGGGAGAGAGGAAATGGAGAGATTTGTTCTAGGAACAAAGTGTTTTAAATATCCATCCGCATATCATTATTAATTTATTTACGCGCCTTATTATGTTTTTAGAATGCATGTTTAAGGGTGTATGATGAGACATAATCAAAGATAATTAATTGGTTGCCAATTACGCGAAAAACCCTCAAAATATATTAAGTGTTTTTCCTTCCATTGAATGATTCATTCTCAAGATCCAAGATTGGCACTGGTTTGTTGGCCAAAGTCAAGACTTTGTCCATCGCGGATGTGTTTGAATCATTAAGGCTTTGTTCCATATCGTTTGTCTTGTCCAAGTTGTGATTTGTTGGCCAAAGTCAAGATCACTTCTTGTCAATCGACATCGATTATGAAGCTTTCCAAAGTCAATGAGTTCCGCTTAACTGGAATCATTAAGTTTGTTGTGCCAAAGCCAAGGCTTAATTGATTCAGATGAAAAAGATTAGGCAATATATTGGATATATTGGCATATATTAGATATGTGTTTTGGATTTAGATGTCCACCTACTGGATCTAGGAATTGGATGAGATCCAATTGATCTTAGAGATCTACCTAGTTAAATATCATACAGGTTGTTGGCCAAAGTCAAGGTTGTATGTTATTTAACGGGATCCTAGCCCACTAGGAAACAAGGTTTACCGAGTACTCAACAGAGGGTTAGAGGCTCGCCGAAAAATAGTGGGAGGCAAATATTAAATTTGCAATTTCGTTTAGATACTTGCCAATACGCGCTCATTTCAATTTTTCAACATTACTCAAATAAATATTAGTTGGACTAATATCGTTGTTTTAATTAAACAGTTGGACTGTATTCAAACTATTTCAAATAATAGTTGATTATATAATTGGATTATAGTAATCAATATATTTGAATTTAAATAATTAAATTATAGTTGATTATATAGTTAGACTATAGTAATCATTATATTAAATAGTACATGAAATCGTTGATTGGATAGTTGGACTATAGCAATCAAGATAACTGAAAGATTAGCGTTTAAAACATAATCCTAGGTGAAAATGTCTTTAAACGGCTTTAATTTTGAAATTGGGAATAAAACCTCAGGATAGTCCTGAAAACTGAGAAGTTACTTTATTTGATAGAGAAACCTCTTGGGCCTAAGCCCGGAGTTGAGCAAATAGTAGAACATGATCTTTGGAAGATTCATGTGATGATAACTTTAGTGCTCAATCCTTTATGCTAGATGCAATGACACTTTAATTTCGTCGTCAGAATTAAGGATTAGATTCTTGTACCATGATGATGAAATTAAAGATCTTCATAGATTTATTCTTAAATCTTAGAAGTGCAAATTGCATAAAAAGCTCTTTAACTCGTGTATGTCATAGGGTACATCTATCGAGCACTAAGTGTCGAAGATGATTGCTGACATCGATCAACTAGGTTAGCTGGGCAATACCTACGTGGCCGAGACTACCAAATATTTGATCTTATAGTCTCTACCCGAAAGCTGGGGTAGGTTCATTGTGAATCAAGAGTAAACTCTTGGAGAGTTGATGGTTATGCTCTAGAAGCAGAGCCAGAGCTTCTAAAAGGGGTAAAGGTAAAATCATCACAGTCTTCCAGGAAGAGAAAGGACATATCCCAGATGTCTGCCTAAACTGTGGCAAATGGGGTCACTGGAAGCGTGACTGCTGTACGGACAAGGCAGACATGAAGGAAGTGAAGCGGGGCAAGGCTCCGACTTCAAATATGTTTGTCATAAACATGTTCACTATTAGTTTCAAAATTGGATTTTGATACTAGATGTGGTACATATATATGTACTGATGTGCGAATCTGCTGATTAGCAGGATACTGACTTCAGTTGAGATTGATCTGCGAATAGGAAACGGGACGAAAGTCACTATTTTAACCGTAGAAACCTAAGTTTAGGAACTACCCTTTGGGTGTGTACTTAAATTAGGAAACAGTTACAATATAACTAGTTTGACTAGAAACATTATCTCTATATCAGGGTTTAATCCATTGCGAATATACCTTTATATTCTAGAACACTAAAGTGTTTTATTTTATAAAGTTGATATTGAGATAAGCACATTAGATGTGAATAAAAATATTTATATTTTGAATATAAATTAATCTCAAACATATAACATGACAAACAAATAGCTCAAACCTGATTTAATCAGATGAGACTTATTTATGGCATTGTTGTCTGGGACACATAAACAAGACTCGTATATCCACACTTTCGAAGAGTTGGTACTATGACAGATTTGATTCTATTCAAATGATGTCTACGAATCTAGTTCATTAGGCAAAGTGCCTAAAACACCTTTTTACTTGGTAAAAGTGTAAGTGCCACCGATCTGTAAGCCCTCGTTCATAGTGACGTAAGTGGGCCCATATCTAGCTAGGCTAGAGGTGGATATGAAAACTTCGTAACCTTTACAGATGTGGCATCGCGTTATGGTTATGTGTTTCTTTTGAAAAACGAATCGAAAACTTTTAATAAACTCAAAGAGTTTCAACACGAAGTAGACAAACAGATCGGCTAAAGTATAAATCATCACGGTTAGACCGTAATGGAAAATACTTAAGCAATAATTTTCTCAATTACTTGAAAGAGTATAGTATTCTTTCAATGTGGACTCCTCCCGGAACACCTCAATTTGACGGTGTGTCCGAACGGAGAAACCGAATTTTGTTGGACATGATAAGGTTAATCATGAGTCGCTCTGAGCTACCATTTCCTTCTAGGAATACACATTAAACAGTGCAAATTTATTTTGAATAAGGTTCCATGAAAATCTGTTTGACAAATTTCATATTAGATATGAACAGGAAAGAAACTGGGTTTTCTCATTCCTGAAGATTTGGGAATGCAAGGCATATGTTTGGATGATACCAAACTAGAACCCAAATCGGATAAGTGCCTAATTTGTAGGTTATCCTAGGGTAACCAAAGTATAGTACTTATACAACTCACAATAGAACAATTTAATTATTGTTCGCCATGCGGTTTTCCTAAGAGGAATACCTATATGCAATGGTAAGTGGGAGGAAAGTAAAACTCGATGAAAATCGGAGTAATATTACTCTAGGCACCGATTCCTTAATTGAACACAAATAGTTCATCAGGGATGAAACTGTACCACAATCTTCGAATACACAAGAACCACGTAAGTCGGAGAGAGTCAGAAAAAAACCTGGGAGGTATGGGTTTCTGATCTCACCCCATGAAGATGTCAATCTTATTGAGGAATCTGATCTGGCTACGTATAAGGAAGTGATACAAGGTATCGACTCCCTGTTATGGCAAAGTTTCATGATGTCTGAAATGGATTCCATGTATACCAACTAAGTTTGGACACTAGTTGATGTACCGGAAGGCATTGTGCCTATTGGTACTATATACGTCTTCAAGGAAGACATACATGGATGGCAACATACCAATATACAAAGCTAGGCTTGTAGCGAAAAGGTATCGATATCAACATTATGTCGATTACGATGAAACCTTTTACCTGTTGCCATGGTTAAATCCATTTGGATAATGCTTGCTGATGCTGCATGTTTCATTTATGAAATATGGCAGCTGAATGTCAAAATCGTTTTCCTTAAACGGAAACCTTTTGGAGGATGTTTAAAACACTCTGACAGTTTTGTCGTACCAACACGAGCAAACAAGGTTTGCAAGTTAATTCGATCCATTGATGGATTGAAGCAAGCATTGAGTTTTTGGAACTATAGTTTTGATGTAATCATAATGGTATATGATTTAATTCAAAACGAAAATAATTCTTGTGTATATAAGGAAGTTAGTGGGAGCGCACTGACAGTGACTGTCCTACATAATGATGATATATCATTTCTTGGAAATGACATTCCCATAATACAATCGGTGAAAGCTTGGCTTTCATGAAAATTATCTATAGAATTCTTGGGAGAGACAACCTTTATTCTAGGAATAAGATCTACTTGGATAGATCTATAAGTTGTTGCCACTCTCCGAGAAATCATACATTGAAAGATATGTACGCAACCTGGTGTCTCATATACTTTGAGCATATGGAGTCACAATCAGGCCAATCCAAGTGATAGTCACTGGATTGATGTTAAGAACATTCTTAAGTATCTTAGACGAACTAAGGATGCGTTCTTAATTTATAGAGTAGGAGAACTTGAAGTGACTGGAACAGTGAGCTATATAGTTTGAATACCGGAACAGTGAGCTGGAAATCTTCCAAGCAAGATACTGTTACCGAATAAACAACAAAAGCAGAATATTGTTGCAGTTGAGGCAGCAATAGAAGCCATTTGGATCTTAATAATCCTAATTAGATTAGGAGTAGTTCTGTTAGCAGCTGAGCTAGGCTACAGCACAGCTAAAGAATTAATGGTCTCATCAACGATCCAAGTATATACTTCAATTATTCATCTGATTCGTTCGGATTATACATCGTGGCGATGTGATGATCGAATAAATCACATCAGATGATAACTTTGTAAATCCGCTGACGAAAGCATTTTTCTCAGTAGAAGTTTGAGCGACCGATACATAGTTCAAGTGTAGGAAACTTAAGTGATTGGCTATAGGCCAAGTGGGAGATTGTTGGACAATTATGACCCATAGCATCACTATTTGTACAGAACATGGTGTTGTTGTACAAATTAACTATGTGAGAAAGGAAATTGCTCTTTTATCATTTGTAATTAGATTACCGGGATATATAAATGATAAAAGTCCATATGATTAGTTCCGGATTGATAAGATATGAGACAGTATCAATCCATGAAGGTTTAATCATTAAAACATCCATAGTCGGAGTATTATCGAGATTGGACATCGATAATGCGGAATAGACTAGTATTGCACATGTGCGTGTTATGGGAGCATAACGGCATAGTTCTCATATATTTGGGTATTGGATACTCATGCAAGTGTAATATGAGGTCGTGTTTACCGATGGTACGGAAATAGTTTCGCTCTGGATAGACCCCTCGGAATTCCATTGCTAGTATGACTATGTGTCTATGGAAGTCCGAATCAGGGTAGGTGTATTTGGTCTTAACCTGAGACTTGCACCTCTAATACTTGCGACAATCAATGTACTTTGGTTTTGGTCATCCAGGGCTTTAACCGGTTCTGTGTACGCCTCTTCTGGGTATATTGAGAATCGTAGTGTATTGGGTGTGATGTCAAGATGGAAGTATCACTCCAGTCATAGTGGAGATGATGGTCATGTAGGATACGGAACTGCTGCTCTTATGTACTGCAGTCATCGGGATAATATGACTAGGTCATGATTATCCGATTATAGAGACTAGTTACCAGAGATCCGACATGTGCTTCGTACGAGGCAGACACAATTCCAGCCCCAGGCCTAGCATGTGACATCCGATACTGGATCGCAATACGCAATACTACGTATACTACGCCTGATATAGATTACATATTCTGTTAAGAATATTTCTGGAGAATTGGGTAGGCACGGTGCTTTGCTAGAAGCCAACCATGTCTTGTTAATCGGTAAAAATCTAGTACTAGGTACGTACGTGTTCGAATAGTCCGACGATCGGATTTACTGCCAACATATCCGGGGATCTCATGGGTCACTTCCCGAAGATTCACTGATGACGTATGACTCAGACATAATTAATCCGGGATTAATTATAAGAGAGAGAAAATTAATCTGGGATTTATTACGGAGAATTTTATCTGGGATAAAATTCATATTAAAGAGAGAGAACGATTAATTTGGAATTAATCGATAAAATAATATATATATATATTAACGAAATTAGATTTCGACACGGAATTAAAATTAGATTTTAATTCGGGCAACGAGTTAATTTAGAAATAATTCGCTAGCGATGTGAATAGTAATTTTGATATGCATAATTATTTAATTAAATTTGATTTAATTATGTCGCAATGTAAAATTCGTAAATTTGGAATTAGCGAACCCGAGCCCGGGATGTGTTTGCGAGGCCACTCTGATTTCGAATCGAGTGTGGCCCACAAGTCACATCACGCGTCACATCATTAGTCATTCTTGTGATGGAAGTCACATCACTTTGAGTGATGTGATGGTTGTCACTTGTGATTGATGGTGGTGGTTGGAAGGCTTTAATTGCCTTGTACAATTTTTGGAAAATGAATTATGAATTTGATTTTTGAGATCAAACACAACTCTCCTCCTCTCTCCCTCAAACTTTCGTCCAAGGGCCAAATTTTTCTCTCTTTTGTTTCTCCATTGCCGAGAACAAGAAGAAGCTGAAGGGAATTTTGTGGCAAAATTTCCATGTGCTAGCACACCAAAAGAGTCACACAAAAGTGATAGGGAAACCCATTCATTAGCATGGAATCTCAAAACAAAGCTTGGAGCTTGGAGAGCACAAAGAAGAAGCTTGGCCGAGAGTCATCCATTGAGGAAAAGCTTGAAGAAATTTTTGTGTTCAACGCATCGCAAATCCATTCATTGTAAGTATGATTCCTCCATACTTCTTTAAGGTATTCACATATTTTCATTGCATGAATGATCTTGGGACTATAGTAGAAACCCAACAGAGGAATACCTATATGCAGTGGTAAGTGGGAGGAAAGTAAAACTCGATGAAAATCGGAGTAATACTGTTCCAGGCACCGATTCCTTAATGGAACACAAACAGTTCATCAAGGATGAAACTATACTAATAATCTTCGAATACACAAGAACCGCGCAAGTCAGAGAGAGTCAGAAAACAACTTGGGAGGTATGGGTTTCTGATCCCACCTCATAAAGATGTTAATCTTATTGAGGAATAAAAATTGGCTACGTATGAGGAAGTGATACAAGTATCGACTCCCTATTATGGAAAAGTGCCATGATGTCCGAAATGGATTCCATGTATACCAACTAAGTTTGGACACTAATTGCAGTACCGGAAGGCATTGTGCCTATTGGTACTATATTAGTCTTCAAGGAAGACCTACATAGATGGCAACATACCAACGTACAAAGCTAGGCTTGTAGCGAAAACGTATCGTTATCAACATTGTGTCGATTAAGACGAAACCTTTTACTCGTTGCCATGGTTAAATCCATTTGGATAATGCTTGCTGATACTGCATGTTTCATTTATGAAATATGGCAGCTGAACGTCAAAATCGCTTTCCTTAAACGAAAACCTTTTGGAGGATGTTTACAACATCCTAACGGTTTTGTCGTACCAAAACGAGCAAATAGGGTTTGCAAGTTAATTCGATCCATTTATGGATTGAAGCAAGCATTGCGTTCTTGGAACTGTAGTTTTGATGTAATCATAATGGTATATGATTTAATTCAAAATGAAATGATTCTTGTGTATATAAGAGGGTTAGTGGGAGCGTACTGACAGTGACTATCCTACATAGTGATGATATTCTCATAATACAATCGGTGAAAGCTTGGCTTTCATGAAAATTCTCCGTAGAATTTTTTGGGAGAGACAACCTTTATTCTAGGAATAAGGATCTACTGGGATAGATCTAAAAGTTGTTGGCACTCTCCGAGAACTCGTACATTGAAAGAAATGTACGTGATCTGGTGTCTCATATGCTTTGAGCATATGAAGTCACAATCAGGCTAATCCAAGTGATAGTCACTGGATTGATGTTAAGAACATCCTTAAGTATCTTAGATGAACTAAGGATGTTCTCTTATACTATGGAGAATGAGAACTTGAAGTAACTAGGTTCACTGTAGCAAATTTCCAAACCGTCAAAAATGACTGTAAGTCGTAATAAAGGTACTATATAGTTTGAATAACGGAACAGTGAGCTGGAAATCTTCCAAGCAAGATATTGTTGCCGAATAAACAACAAAAGCGGAATATTGCTGCAGCTGAGGCAACAATAGAAGCCATTTTGATCTATAATAATCCTAATTAGATTAGGTGTAGTTTTGTTAGCAGCTGAGCTAGGCTACAGCACAGACTAAAGAATTAATGGTCTCATCAACGATTCAAGTATATACTTCAACTATTCATCTGATTCGTTCGGATCATACATCGTGGCGATGTGATGATCGAATAAATCGCATCAGATGATAACCATGTAAATCCGCTGACGAAAGCTATTTCTCAGCATAAGTTTGAGCGACCCGTACATAGTTCAAGTGTAGGACACTTGAGTGATTGGCTATAGGAAAAGTGGGAGATTGTTGGATAATTATGACCCATAGCATCACTATTTGTACAGAACATGGTGTTGTTGTACAAATTAACTATGTGAAAAATGAAATTGCTATTTTATCATTTGTAATTGGATTACCGGGATATATAAATGATAAAAGTCCTTATGATTAGTTCCGGATTAATAAGATATGAGACAGTATTAATCCACTAAAGTTTAATCATTAAAACATCCATAGTCGGAGTATTATCGAGATTGGACATCAATAATGCGGAATAAAGTAGTATTTCACTTGTGCGTATTATGGGAGCATAACGACATAGTTCTCATATATTTGGGTTTTGGATACTCATGCAAGTGTAATAGGAGGTTGTGTTTACCGATGGTACGGAAACAGCTTCGCTCTAGATAGACCCCTCGGAATTCCATTGGTAGTATGACTATGTGTCTATGGAAGTCTGAATCAGGGTAGGTGTATTTGGTCTTAACCAGAGACTTGCACTGCTAATACTTACGACAATCAATATACTTTGGTTTTGGTCGTCCAGGGCTTTAACAGGTTCTGTGTACGCCTCTTCTGGGTATATTGAGAATCGTAGTGTATTGGGTGTGATGTCAAGATGGAAGTATTACGCCAGTCATAGTGGAGATGATGGTCACGTAGGATACGGAACTGGTGCTCTTATATGCTGCAGCTATCGGGATAATATGACTAGGCCATTTTTATCCGATTATAGAGACTAGTTACCAGAGATCTGATATGTGCTTCATACGGGGCAGACACAATTTCAGCCCCAGGCCTAGTAGGTGACATCCGATACTGGATCGTAATACGCAATACTACGTATACTACGCCTGATGTAGATTACATATTCCTTTAAGAATATTTCTGGAGAATTGGGTAGGCACGGTGCTTTGCTAGAAGCCAACCATGTCTTGTAAATCGGTAAAAACGTAGTATTAGGTACGTACGTGTTCGGATAGTCTGACGACTGGATTTACTGCCAACATATCCGGGGATCTCATGGGTCACTTCCCGAAGATTCACCAATGACGTATGACTCAGACATAATTAATCTGGGATTAATTATAAGAGAGAGAAAATTAATCTAGGATTAATTACGGAGATATTTTATCTGGGATAAAATATTATTTAAAGAGAGAGAACGATTAATTTGGAATTAATCGATAAAATAATATAATCGATATATTATACGAAATTAGATTTCGACGCGGAATTAAAATTAGATTTTAATTCGGGCAAACGAGTTAATTTAGAATTAATTCGCTAGCGACGTGAATAGTAATTTTGCTAGGCATAATTATTTAATTAAATTTGATTTAATTATGTCGCGACGAAAAATTCGATAATTCGGAATTAGCGAACCCGAGCCCGGGAGTGTTTGCGGGCCAACTCGCATTTTGAATTTAAGTGCGGCCCACAAGTCACATCACGCGTCACATCACCTGTTACTTTAGTGATGGATGTCAAGTCACATTTTGGTGATTGACAACCCGTCACTATTCATGATGGTGGTAGATGGAGGCATTTAATGCCAATTTTTCCCTCTTTTTTGCTTTTTGTTTTTTGGAAAAACAAATACAAAAAAATGTGATGGATTTTGGATTGGGTTTTAGAAACCAAAAACATAACACCAACTCTCTCTCTCATTTCTCTCATGGTCGAATGGCCTCACCATTTTTTCTCTCTTGTTGCCGTGAGCCTATGGCTCATTTCTTCATGATTTGGTTGCAAAATCTCAAGAGCTAGCACTCAAAGGGATCATTCAAAGGTGATAGGGAAACCCATTCTTGAGCATGGAATCACAAATCAAAGCTTGGAGCTTGAAGACAAAACATGGAGCACAAATTGGAGGCATGGCCGAGAGCTTCAATGGTGAAGAAATTTTTTGTGTTTCATCGCATCGCAAATCCGTTCATTGTAAGTATGATTCCGCCATACTTCTTTATTGTATTCACATTATTTTCATTGCTTGAATGATCTTGGGACTATAGTAGAAACCAACTGGCGATACGTGACGCCCTAAGACCACTAGTTTCAGGGACATGAGTTGCATGCTTTGTGGGACGGCGATACGTAATGCCCCAAGGTCATGGATTTGCACTTCTGGCTCTAGTTAGACGTATGAGGGGACGGCGATACATAATGCCCCATACGTTAGATTTTCAGAGACATACATATTTCAAAAAAAGTTTTCTGTTACAGGTTTTAAAAACTAGATTTTCATAAGCATATTTCATAAATAGATTCCAGAGTGAAGATTTCTAGAAAGGAAAGTTTTCAAAAACATTAGTTTTATAACAAACTTTCAGAAAATATTTCCACAAAGGTTTTCAGAAAGAGAATTACTTTCAGGAAATACAACTTTTCAAAAAAGATTCGAATTGATTTCTAAAACATGAGTTTCTTAAATTATTTCGGTTTTAATTATAAACATCGTCCACTCACTTAGATCGTTCAAACGATCTAATGCCCCCCAGTGTTTTATTTTACAGGTTCATATAGGACGAGCTCGAGAGGATGGATACTGATTGTAGTCACTATAGGGTTTGGTCCACCAGGTCGAGTCAGAGTTCAGTATAGTCAGTGACAGAGAATATCATGTAGCATGTAGTTTGTTTAGTAACAAAATAAGAATATGCATGTAAAGAGTTATAAATATTCATTACTAAAGTTGTAATGTATCATTAATTTTTGTATTTAGTTTGAAAATCATTATGCATTTATGAGATTGAGTTGGGCATTGGCCAGTGCATGAGTTTATACATCAATGAGTTTTATATTGTTAGAAAGTCAGAGACTCAAGGGGATAGTACGGCCTCTTCCTTGCCTGTAACATCCCCTAGATTGAGGATGTTACCAAGATGGTATCAGAGCATAGTTTAGGGAGTCAGTGAATGCAGTGGGAAGAGTGTTGCGGTCTAGTATACGCAGTATGTCCGGGATACCCATATACGAGGCACTACCTCTCCAGTATCCGATCCTCGAGTACGTCTTCTAGCTCTATAGACAGGTTAGTAATAACTCCTCAGTTATTCGAATTCTATTTCTAATAAAAAGTAATTAAAATTCTTGTTCTAGTTAAGAACTCTTGATAGTAATCATGGCCTAATTGCCTAAGTTCAAGACTAGTTGGGAAAACATATAGAGAGTCTCAGGAACAGTTACGTAAAAGGTGTGAAGTTTTGTTGCAAAAATTCACTAAGGGCTATCACTCTTCAAGAATCATCAAGAGGTGATAGGGAAACCTATTCAAGAGCTTGGAAACTCAAGGAAAAGCTTAGAGCTTCTACCTCTCTCTTGGCCGAATTCTAGGAGCTCTTGGAGGAGTTCATTTTGTTGTTCATCACATCAAAAACTGATCAATGTAAGTGTGTTTCCGCCACTCTTCTTTGTTATTCATTCGCATTTCATTGTTCATTATGATCTTGGGACTAATCATAGAAACCAACAGTTTGAATAATATCCCTCTTTTATACTAAAGGCTACTTGAAATTGGTAAAGTTGGAAAATAATTTAGAAATTTAGATAAGCTTTGAGAATTTACTAGAATGGTCATCAGGTACTATTCATCTGAATATTTGAGTTGCATTTGCGACATGTTTCTGGTTCGAATTTGGAAAACTGTTCAACGTAAAAGTTGTAGGTATCAATCTTAGATTTCTAATGATATGAAATTCATAAAAATCGGAGTTCGTATGAGAATGTTATGGCCCAAATATCATGAGTTTTCTGTAGTGGAACATGGTACCATCTCGTATCGGAATCTCGAAGATTTTACCGATTGTCCCCAAAGTCATTTCATGAGTGTATATATGTCTAAACATAATTTATGTTATGTGACACTCGCCTCCTAATGTAACAGTAGTTGAGATTTCCCGTCATTACACTTGGGTTATGAAAGAACTGTGGTATGTGGCACATATAACTCTCAAAGCTATGGACAATCAGATATGGTACTTTGATAGTGGATGCTCTAGACACATGTGTGGAGATAAAACTATGTTCACTTCCCTAAAAAATAACATGACTATCAATGTCACTTTTGGCAATAGGGAAAAAGCCCATATCATGGGAAAATATAGAATTACCCTACCAGGACTATCCATTCTTGATGATGTGCTTTATGTTGATGGGCTAACAACCAATCTTCTAAGTGTCAGTCACATCTATGATACTGGTTTACAAAATTTGCTTTGAGAATAAGATTTTTTTAGTATACAATTCTCAAGGTGACTATGCAGTGACATGTGTTAGGACTAGCAACAACTGCTGTGGATTTTCAGTCATTCAGACCATTGTCTATAATCTTTATATGATAGATGAGATAAATCCTTGGAATTAAAGGTCGGGACAAAAAACTATCATGACTTGTCCAGTGTTTCCAAAAAGAATCTCATTATGGGTATCCCATGTCTAGCTAAGGTTGACAATTTTGTTTATAGGCCATGTCAATTAGGTAAGCAAAATAGAGCCAAACATACTCGTATGTAACAATTAGTAATCCTGACTATTTGTACGTTGTCAGAGCCTGAAAACTATTACGCTATGGAAGGTATGATACATGATGTAAATCATGTTCAAGCATGTCCATGCTCACAAAATTACTTTTCGGGTAATCGATAATTCTTCGCAGCTCTGATACAAAAATTAGCCAAGAATATAACTCGAACAGCTCCTAGTATTTTACGTATAACCTTTTCATAAGATCTCTGATATTTATGAATTGTATATCGCCAAAAAGCTAAGACGGAGATCTAAAACTTTCACGTTGAATATTTATCTAAATTCAAATCATAAATAGGTCAAAATTACAGTTCAAAAATTTGAATGAATAGTAACCATGGACGCATCTAAAGAATTCTCAAAATCTCTCAAAAATTCTAATTTTTTTCATTTAAAATTATTCAAAATAGCCAAATCAGTCCCTAGTATAAATAGGGACTATTATTCATGCATCACCAGAAAATGGAAAAAGAAGAAAAATCGTGGGAAAGAAGAGAAGACAAGAAAAAGAAGAAAGGAATGGAGAAAGAGAGAAATAGTGCTATTTTCTTTTCAAACCCAAAGGAGAGCATATGCAAAACAACTTGAGCAATTTTCCATTCTCCCATTGATTCCTATGAATATAGGAAACTTGAGAAGTAACAAGCTTAGAAGGCTTGGAGGAGGAAGAAAATCAAACAAGTTGAGGTAAAGAAATTTGACCCAAGACTTAAGTTATGGTATTTTCATAATATGATGTCATGATTATATGATTGGCATGTTAGAGATTGCATTAAGGTGGATGATCAACTAGGAAATGGATTTTTTATTAAGAAATGGTCGAATTTATTAATTCTAAGCATTAAACTAAGGGTTATGAAGATTATAGAATTAAGTTGATGATGAAGTGTTGGTTTAGCATTCTTTAATATTTAAGTTTAAGGAATTGTTTGTGTATAGTTATAGTGTGAGGGTGTTGTAGGTGTAATTGGGTAAGCTAGACATAGAAAAGTTGATGATGAGGCCTAGAAACAGGTGACCTTCGTGATGCCAACCTGATAGTGTCGCAACGTGTGACGATGAGAAGGCCTATGTTTCAACTTTGCTCGTGTGAGCATCGCAATGCTCAGAGTTTAGAGTCGCGACGCGCAACAGAGCATGCCATCTGCTTTGGTTCAGTCTCCGTGAACATGGCGATGCGCAATATCCAGAGTCGCAACGCTGAATAAAAATTTTCTCTTTATATCAGTCATGCCCAGTGGGCGTCGCATTGTGTAACATCCAAGATTTTCGGGACTGTTCTGGAAGATTCTCGGACTGACGTTATAGTCTCGGATTAGGATGATAATAAATAAATAAGAGTTCAAGCAATTTTATATGGGTCGGAATTATATAAAGTGAAGAGTTGTCACATTAGAAGACGTGTCGTCTTAAGGAATCAGTTACGCGATATTTATTATACGTGTAAAGGTTACAGTTTTGGTCACAGAATTAGTAAACGAACTCCGATCGAGTTGGTTCTTGAACCATCAGACTCGTTGTTCCGAGACGAACAACTTCCGCGTTGAACATGTTTCAAAAATCGTGCCAGAAGGGCTTCAAAATGGATGATTTCCGAAATTACCCTTATAGGTGGGGGCATTTTGGTAAATTCTGAAATGAGATATTTGTATTATTATTATTATTATTATTATTATTATTATTATTATTATTATTATCATCATTATTATTATCATTATTATTAACATTTACATGAGAGAAGGAAATAAAGAGAAAAGAAAGAAATACAGGGAGGGATCGTGAGGAGAGAGAAAGAGAGATCGGCTTCGTGGGTGGCCTTTCGATGGCCGACGGCGGCACGCACCGGCCCCCCAT
The DNA here is from genome assembly GCA_019454045.1 of Zanthoxylum bungeanum. Taxonomy (NCBI): domain Eukaryota; kingdom Viridiplantae; phylum Streptophyta; class Magnoliopsida; order Sapindales; family Rutaceae; genus Zanthoxylum; species Zanthoxylum bungeanum. The sequence continues at coordinate 82,777 of SKCR01035602.1, read as the reverse complement.
GATCGTTCGGCCACGGCGCAGCTCGTGGTGGCCGGCGATTCCGCAGATGGCGGCTAACGGCGGCGCAGAGAGGGAGAATAGGTCGCGGCAATGGGTTAGTCGATCCGGCTCCTCGCTTCGATTCACGGCCCGAGCCACCTACCAAATCGAAGCCCTCGACGAGTACTACGAGTATGCGGAGTCAATTTTTCCGAACAGTGGCCGGTTGCATGCAAAACGAGGAGAGAAGCCGCACGTGTATTGTAGCACCCATATGAACAGTAGCTCCGATCGGAATTCCGATGACACCAGCGCGTTCGTATGGCCGTTGGGAGTCCGAATATGCCCTCGGAATCTCGGTACGACTCTCCTTTAAAAATGTATTATTTTAAAGTTTATCGATTTATATTCGGATGCTTCCGGTAGTTCCGTAGTGTAGCGAATTGTTATGGAATGAATTTTATGTGTTGTTATATGTTAAAACGATGCATGTGGTAGAATCCGGGCAGAATCGGAATAAATTAGATTGATCCGGTAGAATTAGTGAGTTTCCGGTCAAACGGAGTTTCTCGCGCGACTGAGCATAGATGACCGTAATTATGGAGATGATATAAATATGGTATTGTGAGGGTAATTAAGTAATTCTGGATAAGTTCGGAGAGTTCTAGACCCTTCCGTAGCGTTTGCGGAAACTTTTCCGCAAGATTTAGCGCAAACGCGTAAAATGATGATCTAAGTCATATAGCTAGTTTAGAATAGTGTATAATGGTATATTAGAGTAATGAAACTTAAACCGTAGGATCGGAGAGGGTTCGTGTATTCCGGGAAGGTCCGGAAGTTTATTATGGATGAGTAGGAAGTTCCGCAAAAAGCAGTTCTGACCATCTGTTGTTATTTGTTTTGACAGATCGGACCAAGATCATGAGTGTCCGCCCAGCCAGGTAAGTAATCTATGTGATGAATATTTGTGATACGTGTTCTGATTGATTTAGATAATAAAGAAATGCTATAAACATATGTATATCTATATAACAGAATGTGTGTATATAATTATGTCTGCAAGTAAGTTGCTAATAAGAATGGTGAAGTATAGGTATACACGATATGTGAGTAACTGCATATAAGTATAATATAAGGATACCTGGGATTGGGGGTTGTAGAAACTACACCCTAGGGAATGGGATTAAGGTTAAAGAATGATAAATTGTAAGGAAATAAGCATACGAGTACAAAAAGCGGGTAAGTATGCACAAAGAAATAAGTAAGCTCGTATATGGTAAGTATATATTTTGTGTAAAAGTATCTTGATGCATGTTTAAACGAACATATAGTATAAGCGCATATGAATATATATAAATGAGATTTTTTTGAGCATGTTGATTTATATGTATGTAAGTATATAAATAAATATGACTATATCAAGATAAGTTTTGTGTGAGCATAGAGTGTGCATGTATATGAATAGTCCCAATGCATCATAAATATGCAAGAATGAATGCATGTACATGTATAATAGTATAAGAAATGCATATGCATATTTATATGTTGTGATTTTCAGAAGTTGAGCCAAAGCTAAGAATGTTCTTGAGATTCAAAGTGTTACAAAGAATAGTTCCAAATGTTTTTGAAAGAAATGTATTTCAGAATATTTTTCTTACAGTTTTAAGATTTGATTTAAGTTTTAAAAGTTTATCAGCAGTTTTCTTTACATGATTTTCGGGGCATGAGGTAAAACCTCACCCAGTATGTAACTTGAGATACAGTTGGAATTGACGGATTCAGAGACATGTGCACATGTAGAGAGTCAGGACGACGGCTTAGGTTCATGTACCTGGACTCTAGTGGTGGCTATGTCCAGTTGATTTGTTTTCCTGGACATGGAGCTCTACGTTCAGTTGAGTCGTTTTCCTGGGCGTAGGGCACCACCAGTTTCAGAGATGCCCAGTTGAGTCGTTTTCCTGGGTGTAGAGAGACGTCCAGTTGAGTCGTTTTCCTGGACGTAGAGTAGTTTTCAGTTTTCAGATTTTCAGTTTTCAGTTTTCAGATTTCAGCCTTTCAGTACAAGATTTTAGAAACATAATTTAAAAAATGTTTTTCAGTTTTCAGTTATAGTTTTCAGAAAGATCTTCAAGAAAAGGAAGTTTCCAAAGACATATTTTAGAAATAGTTTCTAGAAACCATAAATTTAAAGTATGTTTTCAGAAAGATAAGTTTTATTTAGAGACTTTCAAACAGAGTTTCAGAAGAGAGTTTTCAGAAAACAGTTTTTCAAAAAAAAAAAGGGTTTTCAAGAAGTATTTATATTAAATAGTATGACATGTTAAAGTAGAAAGTAGTTTACAAGTTATGCATATAAATCACGTATTCTAAAATCATTTGTGATGCATATAGCTGATAATATGCACGATAGCATTATTACATTTATATGTATACATGATGAATGTTTGTATAAGTTGTATTGTTTACATTTATATGTTCAATTTTATTAATAGACAATTAATATAAAGCATTAGGATTAAGGCTCAATAAATAAACCTTTATATTACCCAAACTATAATTTAACCCCTTATAAACCGGTGATATTAGATTTCATCACAACCCCAGATAACTGGCTTAGTTACGACACATATTTACGGGTAGTAAAAACTTAAATAAGAGAAAAGACATAAAGTAAATGCTGGAAATTAAATATTGAAAAGTAAATTACTGAAAAGTAAATTGCTGAAAAGTAAATTGTTAAAAAGTAAATTGCTGAAAGTAAATTGCTGAAAAGTAAATTGCTGAAAAGTAAATTGCTGAAAGTAAATAAAGTAAAAGTTAAATAAAAGAAAATGATGGGGGTTAGAGGATCCACTTTTATTACTACTATTTTAGATATCTTCCTTAATATAATATATTAACTTTGCGTGATAATTACCAACCAGCCATATAGGCGGTATCCTGATTAAGTCAAATTAATAATTAATTACCATCCAACCAACTAGACGGTATCCATGCTTAGTCAGATTTTAAATAGTTATTATATTACAATTAGGGGAGATTAATCTAAATAGTAATAATAAAAACTTTACATTTTACCCCAGCAAGGGGGAGTTACCTCCTCATTGCTTGAAAAGTAAAAACTGAAAAAGTAAAGAAATGAAATGTAACATCCCGGGTTATTTTAGAGTGTTGCGTGAATTATATTTTTTCGCGCGTGAGGCCGCGTCCGAACACGAGGTTAATTTTTATTATAAATAGAGACTTTTTCAATAAATTTGTTATAAAGTAATAATAATTAAACTTGAGGGATTGAATTGAGAATTGCCATGCTAGTATTAAAGAACCTAGATATTTCTAAAAATTACACAAATGTTCTAGAAACACATATAAGTAATAAATAAACCCTTGAAATTTCTACACACACAATACACATGAATTATATATAATATATATATATATATATAACACCCACACGTGTCAAAAGAAGGGAGGAAAATAATAATACACCACACTTAGGGTCTGTTTGTTCAACGGAGGGGAGGGGAGGGGAGGGATTTTAACGGAGGGGAGGAGGTGAGGGGGGGGGGGAGGGAATGTATTTTAATTAAATATGTGTTTGGTTCAAATGAGGGGATGAGAGGGGAGGATAGAGTTTTTAATTAGATAAATATTTGGTTCAAGAAATGAGGAAAAAGATTTTAAAACTAATTTACTATTTTATCCTTATAGCCTTTTATAAATAAAATTAAAACAATATAGGCTTATATTATCTTTAAATTAAACAAAGAATAAAATTAAAATTAAAAGCTCTACATAATTCGTGTTATTAAAAATAAAATTAAAACAAATATAAGAGAAGAGAATAAGAAGAATTGAATGGTGAAACAAATATAAGAGGGATTTGTAATTAGGACAATTTTGGATTTTAATGTATAAGTATGGATAATTTAGTCAATGTATTTAAAATTTTAATTGCTCACTTTCTCTCCCCTTCAAAACCCCCCACTTTTGGAGGGGAGCTAAAATTGGCTTATAAGAGATTTTGCTCCCCTCCCATCCTCTCCAAAAAATTGAACCAAACAAACATAATTTAAAATAATCACTCACCTCCCCTCCAAAACCCCCAACCAAACACAATCTTAAACAACCCACACAGTGTATAGACCGAAAACAGAAAGAAGAAGACCGAAGAAAGAAACAGAGAAGAAAGATCAGGCCGAGAGAAAGGGAAAGAAAGAGAGAGAGAAGAGTGGCCGAAAGGAAATAAGAAACAGAGAGAGAAGACCGATAGAGAGAGTAGAGAGAAACAGATAAGCCGAAGCCAAGAAGAAGAAAGGGAAGAGAGAGGGGCTGAAGTCGAGAGAAATGGAGAAAGAGGGAGGAGAGATCCTGCAATTGGAATTTTGATTTCAGTCATGGATACAATTAGTAAGTACACTATGCTATGAATTCCTTAATTTTGATGGATTTTATAATTTGGGTTTTGAAATGAAATTCGAATTGGGTAAAATAATGAATTAGAATCAGGTTAAAAGTGATTTAAACTAGGCATTTTAGCATGAAAGTAGAAGAAACTTGCTGAATTAAAAAGAAATTAATTTGATAGTAAGAAAAAGAAGAATCGGCTTTTAACCCTAGAATTTGGGGAATTTGACAGTTTAGTTAGTTCATTCTATTTTGAGTTTGCTATGATTTAAAGCTGTTAATGCCAAGATCTGCAGTCAATTTTGTTTAATCCAGTTTATGGTGAAGTTAAGCTGAGTTGCTTTTATTAAAAAACGAAACTTAGTAATAAGAATAGAATTGATTCTGCAATGGCCTTATCTTAGATTAGATTTAGTGGCAAAATCAAATGCAGTATTATCGAGGTGTGGAAATGTGTAATTTTAAAGAGATTATGTATATTCAGATTTATTGTTGTTGTGTTTTCTGTTTGCTGGAGAATTATAATTTGATAATTATTAGGTGTGGTATTGTGAATTGTTGTGTTCTTTGCAATGTTTGATGATTAGATCTGTTTGAGGAGTTTATATGCATAATATCAAATCAATGTTGGTTGTTATAGTTAGAAATATTTTCAGTAAGTAGATTGATGTATTGAAGCAAAACAATAGTGGCTTGAGATTGCTGATGATTTCGGCAAGGTTAGGTTAGAGAGGGAGCGGGGCTGTTTTGGTTGATTGGTGAGGGAATTTGGCATTTTGAGCTGTTAGGTTAATGCAAACAAAGAATAAACAAGAGTTAATAGAATCTTCACTCGGATAAACAACCAATAAGACTGTATCGATAAGTCGATTATGGGATAAGATAGAAAGACGAAATCAAAAAGGATAGATGGACGTTATAATTGAATATAACTAATAATGTTAAGAACAAGTGAATTGAATCCATTATGTATGGGTTTATAGCTATGAGGTGGTTGAGTAACTTATTATGATGAGCAAGAGAGTTTGAGTGCAGCATGATTATGGAATGTTTATTTGGTAAGGTTTATGTTTTATAAATGTGAAGTATGGTAGGTAAGTTATGTATGTGGTAATGGTATTGATTATATGTGTATTGAGTCATAATAACAATAAATTAAGAATTGTGAAAGTGTTAATGTATACAGCCCTTTGAGATGTGTGAGTAATGATATAAATAAGCTGCAGATGAATGTTATCATAATGATAAAGCCTAATAGTTTGAGTATAAATATATGATATTATGAGTACGAAAAACACATTTGACTGCATATGCTTACAAGATTGTGACATTTTATAATGAAAGTGAATTTGGTGGCTACATGCAAAGTATATTAAGAATAGAGCAAGTGTAGGTTGATATAGAACTGAAATTTAAAATTGTTTGTATGAGCATGTTGATACATATATGTATGTAAGTACATATAAATATGACTATATAAAGATAAGTTTTGTGTATGCATAGAGTGTGCATGTGTATGAATGATTTCAATGTATCATAAGTATGCATGAAAGAATGCATGTACATGTATGATAACATAAGTTAAGTACATAATAAAGAATGGTTAGGGTAAGAGAAATTATAAGAAATGCATATGCATATGCATATTTATATGTTATGATTTTCAGAAGTTGAGTTAAAGCTAAGAATGTTTTTGAAATTCAAAGTGTTTTAAAGAATAGTTTCAGATGTTTTTGAAAGAAATGTATTTCAGAAAATGTTTTTACAGTTTTGAGATACATAATATGATTTTATGTTTTTCGGGGCATGAGGTAAAAACTCACCCCAATATGTAACTTGAGATACAGTTGGAATTGACGGATTTATATACATGTGCACATGTGGAGGACTGGGGGGACGCTCTCAGATCCTCGAGCGGGACTAGGGGGACGACGATATGTAACGCCTCTAGATCCTAAGCGCTCAGATGGTACATTCTGGGCGGAGATGCGCCTACGGGCGGAGATGCGCCTACGGGCGAAGATGCACAATTCAGATTTTGGTTTTCGGAAAAAGATTTCAGATTTCGGTTTTCAGAAAAAAGAGTTTAGAAAGCGATTTTAGAGAGAAGTACAAGAAAGAGTTTTCAGTTTTCAGATTTTCAGTAAACAGTTTTCAGAAACAAGATTTTAGAAATAGTTTCCAGAAACCAGAGATTCAAAGCATGATTTTAAAAAGATAAGTTTTATTAAGAGATTTTCAAACAGAGTTTCAGAAAGCAGTTTTCAGAAAGCAGTTTTCAGAAAAGGTTTTTCAATAAGTATTTTCCAAAGATATGGCATAATTAAAGATCAGTATAGTTTATAGGTTAAGCATATAAGTCCTACATTCTGGTTAATATACGAAATGCATATAGTTAACATTGAAGCATGATAGCGTGATTACACCTATATGGATATATGATTGATGTTGTATGTATTGTATTTTGTATCATGATTACATCTATGTGATTATAATTGATGCCTGTGTGTATTATATGATTACATATACATGTATGGTGTTATTAAGTTGAAAATAGAAATTTGCAAATGCATGTATTTATAGCATTTAAGCTTAATAAGTTCGAATATGAATATATGAAATTACAAATGTAAGGTACATTAGTTTGCATATGTTTATGATATTGTGATAATTTGTTATTTAAGTGAATTTATTTATCTGCGTGTGAAATATATTAATGACAGAATTAGTATATAGAAAATAAACAGTTAAAGACGAATATTTAATAGAAAGAATATTATATAAATCTGATTTGATGATATTTCAATGAGATACAAGAAAGATAAGTATGATAAATAACCAAACTAGATTAGCAAAGAATAAGTAGTTAAGTATTGAGATATCAGAGTAGTGCAGCAGAAACGTGATGGAGACTGACTTAATAGATAGGGATGTAATAACTTGATGAATATATTTTAAATGCATGAAAATATAAATAGTAAACAGGATTTAAAGTTTGTGTATGATCAATTAAGGATACTGGTAACAAAGTAACATGTTTGCGAAATGATTAAGAAATAGACAATTAGTTCAACCCAGTAAATGTTTGCTTGGTCACATAGACAGCCATGTTAATAAAGAAACAAGATTCAGACTTTGCATGTGTTTGACGCTCAAGGAATGAGCATAGTTACTTACTGAGTCATTATGACTCACACCACAACAGTTTGTTAGTTTTGAAGGTTGGTAACCTGATCGGTCAACCACAGACACCAGAGTTGGAGGAGCCGGATAGCAGCATTGCAGTCAGCCAGTCATCATGTCTTGGGTGGATGAGAGTCAAGTTGTTTATGAGTCTAGTTGTAGAGAATTGAGTTGTACAAGTTTAGTTGTAAAAGTTTTTGTTTATACGTATTTTCGGGCATGAAGCCCAATCGTGTTATGTCTTGAGTTTATTGTTTTAGTGTATATTATGTGATTGGGCCCTATAGGTTGTTGGAGGTGCTGGACTTTGATCAAGGTTGCCTGACTTTTAGCATATGTCATGCTGAAATTTTGTCCGAGTGAGAGGCTTATGGAGTCAGGATTAGCCTGTCTCCTGCCGGTAATATCCTGGCTTAGGCGGGATGTTACAGGAAAGTACTGTGCGTAAAAGTAAATTGCGGAAAGTAAAAACTGAAAAGTAAAGAAAAAAAAGTGTGAAAGCGGAAATTAATTACTAAAAGCTGTAAATAAACAAATAAGATACAATCTTCTTAGTATTATTAAGGAATTCCTTAGAAGAAAGTATGAATTTACAAATGAAATAGCTTGATATTTATAGGCAAAATTTTGCCTCCATCAAATCATCCACCAAATCCATTATTAATTGCTCCACTAATTACTCCACCAAATCCATTATTAATTGCTCCACTAATTGCTATCATGTTTGGTGGGAGTTTGACTATTTTTATTTATTTATTTGCTTTGAAAATGACTTTAATAATAACACATAACACACTTCCATATGTTTCATCCATTTCGGTCATGAAATCTTCAGAATTCGAAATTGTTTTGTTCTTCAAAGTTGTAGATAATTGAGTCTTCTTTAATCTGGAACTTGAATCAGCTCAATCTGATATCGGAGTAAAATGTTATGCCCAAAATACGACAGATGCGCAAAATTGGAATTTCCAAATCTGCACTTCGTTAAAACGCCCTTTCAAGTTTCCAATCTCCAAAATTAATATGTCAAGTCCAATATTTACCCTTATTTGACCCATATTTCATCCTAAATGATTTCATTGAGTCCCAATATTATTTTATCTGCAAAATAAACTAAAACATATCAAAACGTTCATCAAACGTGAGAAACTAAACAAAATATTAAGTAAAAGGGGCGGTAAATATTGATATATTTTCTGCTCATCACACCCCCAAACCTAACATTTTGCTAGTCCTGGAGTAAAACAACAAAATAAAATACAAGAAACAATTAAAATTAAACTAAGCCACTTTCGTAGGGATCACAGTTGCATTTCGCGTATGCAACAAGCCTTTAAACCCCTAGGTGTCCCTAGTGGACGAGTTGTACTCTCGTGAGGGCTTACAACAACGATACCCACAAACGTCTTACAAAAGTAAAAAGATAATAAAACTAATGCACACAAAAGTAAAAAGACAAGAGAAAAGAGAATAAAGAAGTTAGTGACTAAACATATGAAACATCTAATCCAAGTTACAAGTTGTTTTATTTCTTTCTGAATTACCGAATAAGTAAATTCTACGATTATATTTACCATCCTTCATATACACAGTCAACAAAATATTAATTAACTCATTTTTGCCCACAATAGTCACAAGTGCAATTGAGAAGAGAGTAATATTTTTGTCCTAAAGTTTTATCAGAATTCACACTTTTTTTAGCAATGGAATAATTTTTCTGATTTTTCTGAATTTTTTTTTTTGAATTTTTTTTAGTTATATACAATATCATCCATCTATGTAGCGAGCTTTGGGTCAGTGACTCCCAAACCAGTTGGCTTTAGGGCACTAGGTGTTAAGACACCATACAGACTTAATTACTCAGACTTCGGATATATATATATATATATATATAATATATATATATATATATATATTTTGCAACATCTTTGATCCATGTAGTGAGCTTTGGGCCAGTGACTCCCAAAGCAATTTGTTTTAGGGCACTAAGTGTTAAGACACCCTTACAGACTTAATAACTCGGATCTCAGACGGTTTTTTTTTACTCTATCGCTTTTTATAGATGGTTCCTCCAATTAAACTAGAGCACTTAATATTTCAAACTTTTCAATTACAGTTCATGTTTGTATGTTACCATGTATGCTAATAATACCTGTCAACTGAGCATATGAAGATTCATTTTAGTCAATTTTATGGAGTATTCACAAATTAAATAATTTAAAAGGAAATAAATAAAAATTAACTTGTTCCGAAATAGGTTGAGATACGTCTCAGGAATGGAAATTCCTTACACAGCTATCTCACACCAATTTCACCTGATTAATCAAATAAAAACACAAAAATACAAAAAAAAAATTTGATTTTTTGTAAAATTTTTCAAATTTTTTTTTTTTGCTTTTTCGAAAATTTTTGACTAAAAATAAAACAATAAAAACAAGATACAATTTAACTATTCTCCTCCCCCAAACCTAAATGAGACATTGTCTTCAATGTCTTAAACAGTAGAAGAAGAGTTTAGAAAACCGTACCTGGTTAGCTGAAATTCTACATCTAAATGAAAAGTTAAAGGTTAAGATCCAGATTTATCCGACGCCTCTTACCACGATCATTATCGGACCAGTTTATCTTGGAAAGAATGGGGTCAATTTGAGGTTCAAACGCTAAGATTTGGTCAATTAAATCTGAGACAGTTCTGGCAGTAAAGATGAGTTCTTTTACAGGCTTTGACACGAACCCATTTCTCCGGGCATCATCAAGAAACACACATAGAAAATCATAGAATCCTTCAATGTTAAACAGTCCAAGTGGTTTCTGGTTTATGTTCAGGTTTGCCCAAGATAACACTGTAAAAATTTCCTCTATTGTGCCCAAGCCACCTAGCAAAGCAATAAAAGCATCAGCACAGTTAATCATTTCTACCAGTCGTTCAGACATACATGGCACAATTAGTTCTTCGCCTTTTGATGATCCAATTAGATTCGCCTCTGCCAAGGGTTTTGGGATGATTCCCAGAACTTGGCTGCCTTCATCCTGTACAGCCTTTGAAACGATCCCCATTAGTCCAAGATTGCCACAGCAATATACTAAGTGCATATTCCTTGCAGCAATGACTCGACCCAATTCCTGTGCCGCTGTTACGTATTCTAGTTTAACACCAACACTGGTACCACAAAACACACAAATGTTTACAACTCGTCTTCTTGAAGTAGCTTCCATTTTTATCTGGATGCCTTCAAAGATGCAATGATGAGTTGAATTTATAGAACCTGAAAAGGGTGAGTAATAATAGCACAAGTATCTTCCAAAGGACGATTAGTAGCAAAATAGTAAATCGTGAAAGGTCAAAAAATAGCCTGGATCCTGTCGGAGAAAATAACAAAACAAATCACAATTATTAGGAAAAGACAAAGAGATATAATATTTACAATAATGTAACGGCTTGAATGATGTCTATGCGTCAGGGACAAGCTTCCCATCCAATTTTCTTATAAATTGGCAAACAGAGTCTTTTAGAGTCAGATTCCCGAGACTTAACTGTTGTCTTTCTTTTCGGAATTCTGTATGTATTTTACGAATGGTTGTATGAACATATCCACTGGGATGCGTCTCAAGAGTCGAAGATATATCATCTAAAGACTCCTTACTCAAGCCATCCCTAATGAATTTAATTTTAATATCGCGATTATCAGATACTATTCCTAAAGAACGACAACAAGTATTGCAATTCCAGCGTGCACATTTGTAACAAACACCTATTTGCTTAGCTCTACGTTTCTTTGCATAGGTGCTTCTTCCAAAACCAGGCAAATAAGAATTACAAGAATTAGAATACTCACCTGCTAATCGGACTCGTGCTTCGATTACCCAACGAATGTCATTAGGAATACCATGGATCGTCAGAAGTCTCATTCGTTCCATGCGAGCTTAGTAGACCTTTATCAGAGAATTTTGAGGGAGAGAAGGAAATTTATTGTGAAGATTTGCGAGAGCTTCTTCCATCCTGAAATGCATCTTAACCTGTAAAAACTAAACACACAAAAATTAAAACACACCACATCACAATATATACACAAATTGCTTGGGTTGCCTCCCAGCTAGCGCTAAGTTTAATGTTGTCAGCTAGACATGATTGCTTGAACGTTATGCTGGATCTGAAAGTGTGACACTTTCTTTTTGTCGCTCAATTGATTCTCCCCAATAGTACTTGACACGTTGGCTGTTAACTTTGAATGTGTTATTGGACTTGGGGTTGTATATCTCAACAACTCCGTATGGTAACACCTGAGTAATCACAAATGGACCTGACCACTTTGATTTCAGCTTTCCCGGAAAAAGTTTCAACCATGAATCGTATAACAACACCTGCTGTCTTGGCTCCAATTGTCTGTGCAATATTTTTTTATCATGCCATCTCTTGGTCTTTTCTTTGTACAGTTTGGCATTTTCATAAGCTTGTAGGCGAAATTCCTCCAATTCGTTGAGTTGATGAAGTCTTTTCTCTCCTGCAGCTTGTGGATCAAGATTCAACTTCTTCAGTGCCCAATACGCCTTATGTTCAAGCTCAACTGGCAGATGGCATGCTTTTCCACGCACCATTTGATATTGGGACATACCAATAGGTGTCTTGTAAGCTGTCCGGTAAGCCCATAATGCATCATCTAGTTTTTCAGACCAATCATTCCTTATTGATCCAATGGTTCTTTCCAAGATTGTTTGATCTCCCTGTTTGAAACTTCCACTTGCCCGTTTGATTGTGGATGATAGGCTGTGACAACCTTATGAGTAACTCTGTATTTGGATAGGAGTGCATCGAAGTATCTGTTGCAGAAATGTGAGCCACCATCGCTGATAATTGCCCGAGGTGTTCCGAAGCGAGTGAAAATATTCTTTTTCAGGAACTTGATCACCACTTTTGAATCATTGGATGGCAGTGCAATTGCTTCAACCCATTTGGAGACGTAGTTTACAGCAACCAGTATGTACAGGTTTCCGAATGATGGAAAAAATGGTCCCATAAAATCAATACCTCATACATCAAATATCTCCACTTCCAAAATATTTTGCAACGGTCCTTCATTTCTCCTCGAAATATTCCCCGCTCTCGGGCATCTGTCACATTGAAGAGCAAATAGATAAGCATCTTTAAAAAGAGTGGGCCAGAACAAACCTGATTGTAGGACTTTTTCTACAGTTTTATTCCCGCTGAAGTGTCCGCCATATGGTGATGAATGACAGTGTTGCAAAACACTGTTGAGCTCCTCATGTGGAAAACATCGACACAGTAATTGATCAACACAACGTTTGAACAAGTACGGCTCATCCCAGATATAATGCTTGACTTATTTGAAGAATTTCTTCCTTTGCTGAGTTGTCCATTCCAACGACCATTTTCCAAAACTATGTAGTTGACATAGTCAGCATACCAAGGGACTTCCTGCTGTTTCATGGCAAATAACTGTTCATCTGGAAAAGTTTCTTTGATTGTCAATTCTTTGCCAGCTGTTTCTCCATTCTCAAGCCTTGATAAATGATTTGCCACCTGGTTTTCTGTTTCTTTCCCGTCTCTGATCTCCATGTCAAATTCTTACAGAAGAAGTATCCAACAGATCAATCTGGGTTTGGCATCTTTCTTCGCAATCAGGTATTTGATTGCTGAATGATCTGTGTAGACCACCACTTTGGGACCTAGCAGATAAGAGCATAATTTGTCAAAAGCGAACACAACTGCAAGCAACTCCTTTTCAGTGGTTGTGTAGTTGAGTTGAGCTTCATTCAGAGTTCTACTGGAATAGTAAATGGCATGGAAGATCTTTGTTTTGCGTTGTCCCAAAACTGCTCCTACAGCAAAATCACTAGCATCGCACATCACCTCAAATGGAAGGGTCCAGTCTGGTGATACTATGATGGGGGCAGAGACCAACTTCTGTTTTAGGATCTCAAAGGCTTCCTAGCATTCTTTGGTGAAGTTGAAAGACACATCTTTCTCCAGAAGATTGCAAAGAGGTTTTGCAATTTTTGAGAAGTCTTTGATAAATCTCCTGTAAAAGCCAGCATGTCCGAGAAAACTCCGAATCCCTTTGAAAAATGTGGGTGGAGGTAGTTTTTCAATTGTCTCGATCTTTACTTTGTCTACCCCGATTCCCTTTTGCGAGATCTGGTGTCCAAGAACAATGCCTTCCTGCACCATAAAATGACATTTCTCCCAATTGAGTACCAAGTTTGTATCTTCGCACCTTTGTAACACATGTTCCAGATTTCGCAAGCAGTGGTCAAAATAATCTCCAAACACAGAGAAGTCATCCATAAAAACCTCCATACTATGTTCTAGCATGTCTGAGAAGATGGCCATCATGCAACGTTGGAATGTGGAAAGAGCATTACATAGTCCAAATGGCTTTTTACGGAAAGTAAAAGTACCGTACGGACATGTAAATGTAGTTTTCTCCTGATCTTCTAGGGCGATGGCAATCTGATTGTACCCCGAGTATCCATCTAGAAAGCAATAGAACTCATGTCCCGCCAGTCTGTCTAGCATCTGATCAATAAATGAAAACGGAAAATGATCTTTCCTTGTTGCTTTGTTCAGCTTCCGGTAGTCCATACATACTCTCCATCCAGTCACCGTTCTTGTTGGAATCAGCTCGTTCTTTTCATTTGTGACTACAGTAATTCCTCATTTCTTTGGTACACACTGCATAAGACTCACCCAACTACTGTCTGAGATGGGGTAGATGATGCCAGCATCCAACCATTTGATGATTTCTTTCTTCACGACCTCCTTCATAATTGGATTAAGTCTCCGTTGATGCTCCACTGTGGGTTTGTACTCATCGTTCATCAGAATCTTGTGCATGCAAAATGATGGACTAATGCCTCGAATGTCTGCTATCGTTCAGCCAATGTCTCTCTTGTGTTCTCGTAACACTCTCAGCAATTTTTCTTCCTGCTCCAATGTTAGCGAAGAAGAAATAATATCAGGTAATTCAGAAGAGTTTCCAAGAAATGCATACCTGAGATGGCTCGGAAGTAACTTCAGCTCCAGCTGCGGTGGTTCTTCAATTGAGGGCTTGATTCGATCTTTCTTCGGAAGTTCCAGACTTTCCACTGGTGATGTCGATTTGAATTGGAATGGCTTGTCAAGATAGTTGATACATTCCAGAATTTCAGCATCTAGCTCGTTGTCAGTCATGTTAGTGATGCAAGCTTCAAGTTTATCCGTGGGAATTGTATCAGTATCTTGAATGATACTATCAACAACATCAATTCTGAAACATTCTTCCTCATTTTCATCACTCAGGAATTTCATGGCTTTGAAAACATTAAAGGTAACTTCTTGGTCCTGCACTTTCATAGTTAGTTCTCCTTTTCGCACATCAATCACAATTCGACCTGTAGCCAAGAATGGTCTCCCAAGGATGATAGGAACATCTTTGTCTTCTTCCATGTCAAGGATAATGAAATCTGCTGGGAGAATGAGTTTGTCGACTTTGACCAGCACATCTTCAACGACACCTCTCAGAAATGTGAGCGTTCGATCAGCAAGTTGCATAGAGATTGAGGTAGGCATTGCTTCTCCGATTTGTAGTTTCCTATAAATAGAAAAAAGGCATTAAATTAACACTTGCACCCAAATCACATAAAGCCTTACCGATATAATATTCTCCAATGGTGCATGGTACAGTAAAACTGCCAGGATCTTTCAACTTTGGGGGAAGTTTCCTCTGAATGATGGCGATGTATTCTTCCGTCAATGCTACTGTCTCGTAATCTCCCAATCTCTGTTTTCGTGAAAGAATGTCTTTCATGAATCTGACATAGCTGGGCATTTCTTCCAAGGCTTCTGCAAATAGAATGTTGATATGTAGCTTTTTGAACACATCCAAGAATCGAGCAAACTGTTTATCCAATTTGTTTTTCTGGAGTCGTTGAGGAAAAGGTGGAGGTAAGGTGATTCTTTCTTGATCTTTTTCCTTTGCTTCTTTTTCCTCCATCTGTGGAACTGCATCTTTTGGAACTTCTTCAATGGTTGCCTTGATTCCAACATATTTGTTGATTTCAGTACCGCTTTTCAAAGTAATGGCTTGACATTGCTCATTCCCTCAGTTCCTTGGATTTGGTTCTGTGTTGCTGGGAAGATTTCCTGGCGGTTTGTAACTCTGAGCATTGGCTAGTTGTCCCATTTGATTTCCCAGTGCTTTAATAGAGGCTTAATGGCTTTGATTCAATGCTACTTGATTTTGAATCATAGCTGCTAATGCATCGTATTTTTCTTCTTGCTTCTTCAATTGGGCCAACACTTCTATTATTCCTAGTTCTTTTTCATGCTCCTGGCTTTTATTTGGTTGTTGGAATCCAGGTGGTGGGTATTTCTTTTTCCCTGAATTGTTGCTCCATGCAAAATTGGGGTGATTCCTCCACCCTGGGTTATAGGTGTTGGAATATGGATTGTTCCCCTGTCTGTTGAAATTGTTGACATAGTTCACTGTCTCTTCTTGTTGGTTGTAAGATTCTGACTCAGATACTCCACCAAATGGTGAACTTGTGGATCCACCATTAACTTTCATGTTAAGAGTTTCCAGATTTTTGCAAATCACATCCAGCTTGGAATTCAGTGCTGTGTTGGCTCCAACTTCATAAATTCCTGCAATTCTTTGGATCATGCTCCTTTCTGTTTGCCATAAAGAATTGTTGTTGGCAATTTCTTCAATTAAGTCTCAGGCCCGATCTTCTCCTTTTTCCATCAAAGCTCCTTCAGCAGCAGCATCAATTGTGGTCTCATTATTCCAGAAAGTCCATTGTAGAAGGTTTGTACTTGTAGCCACTTTGCGATCTCATGATTAGGACATTTTCGGAGTAAATCTTTGAATCTTTTCCAAGCTTCGAAAAGGGATTCTGAATCTTGTTGCACGAAGGATATGATGTCATTCCTCAACTTTGCAATTCTGGCTGGTGGAAAGTACTTTGCAAGGAATTTGGTGGCTAGAGTGTTCCAAGTTGTGATGGAACCTGCTGGTAATGAATGTAGACAAGCTTTAGCTCTGTCTTTCAGGGAATATGGAAAAACCCACAGCCTCATTGCTTCTTCAGCTGCTCGGTTGTAATTGAAAGTACCGCAAACTTCTAGGAAGTTGCTGATGTGGGCATTAAGATCTTCAGTTGCATTTCCTCCAAACTGTACTGAATGCTGAATCATCTGGATGTATGTTTTGATGTCACCCGCATTTGCTGGTAAGGGAGGAAGTACAATACAAGAAATGAGCTCTGTCTTTCAGGGAATATGGAAAAATATGGAAAAACCCACAGCCTCATTGCTTCTTCAGCTGCTCGGTTGTAATTGAAAGTACCGCAAACTTCCAGGAAGTTGCTGATGTGGGCATTAAGATCTTCAGTTGCATTTCCTCCAAACTGTACTGAATGCTGAATCATCTGGATGTATGTTTTGATGTCACCCGCATTTGCTGGTAAGAGAGGAAGTACAATACAAGAAATGAGTCTGTCAACCACCGGAATGGTTCTGTCTCGAATGGGAATTGGTGGTGCAACGTTCAAAGGTTCAGGTTCCATGTTAATGATTGCTTCTTGGCCTTCTCGCATTTCCCTTCTCAACTGTCTGATGGTTATTTCAATCTCTGGGTCAAGCTGTCGAAGTTCAAAGCTTCTGGTTTATCTCATGTAGTGTCTGAAAACCTGAAACACGATAAAAAAAACAATAAGTAAAAAGAAAATTAGATACAAATAAAGGTATCTAACCTCAAAATTAATACTGAAAGATAAATAAGTCCCCGACAACGGTGCCAAAAACTTGACCAGCATAATCACACGCGTATAACGCAAGCGCACGTATCGTTCAAGTAGTATAAAAGTATCGATCCCACGAGGACTTAAAACCTTTTGTTATTAATTTATGAAGTTAAATATTTACAAGTATCTAATGGATTTGTTGTTTGATTGGGTGGTGACTTTAAAACTTAAAACAAGTAAATAAAATTGCTTGAAAGTAGATTGAAGAAAATTCAAATATATAAAACTATCCAGGGTTGTGAATCCTTCCAATATCTTTTAAAAGAAGAAGTGGTTATTTTACGTTTGTGTAATATATTGGTTTATTAACCTGGGAAATTATGTAAAAGCCTCTTCCGATGGTCAAATACAAATACCCAGTATAACCATATTAATCATATTCCTATGTTAACCAAGTTATCTGAATTCATTAAGATTAAGTTCCAATTATGGCTACCTCCGCCCGACAGGTATATTCCTATCCTGTAAGGAAATCTATTAAAGGGTTATCTATCCTCAAAGAAGATCGTGGGCTATTAAGTCTAAGGTCTTAAACCTAAAATCCATTTTCCAAGTTCATTTTAAGTTTACCAGTTCAATTTTATTAATGGCCAGTTAATAAAAAGCATTAGGATTAAGGCTCAATAAATAAACCTTTATATTACCCAAAATATAATTTAACCCCTTATAAACCGGTGATATTAGATTTCATCACAACCCCAGATAACTGACTTAGTTACGACACATATTTACGGGTAGTAAAAACTTAAATAAAAGAAAAGACATAAAGTAAATGCTGGAAATTAAATGCTGAAAAGTAAATTGCTGAAAAGTAAATTGCTGAAAAGTTAATTGCTGAAAAGTAAATTGCTGAAAGTAAATTGCTGAAAAGTAAATTGCTGAAAAGTAAATTACTGAAAGTAAATAAAGTAAAAGTTAAATAAAAGAAAATGTTGGGGGTTAGAGGATCCACTTTTATTACTACTATTTTAGATATCTCCCTTAATATAATATATTAACTTTGCGTGATAATTACCAACCAGCCATATAGGCGGTATCCTGATTAAGTCAAATTAATAATTAATTACCAACCGACCAACCAGGCGGTATCCACGCTTAGTCAGATTTTAAATAGTTATTATATTACAATTAGGGGAGATTAATCTAAATAGCAATAATAAAAACTTTACCTTTTACCCCAACAAGGGGGAGTTACCTCCTCATTGCTTGAAAAGTAAAAACTGAAAAAGTAAAGAAATGAAAATATTGTGCGTAAAAGTAAATTCCGGAAAGTAAAAACTGAAAAGTAAAGAAAAGAAAGTGCGAAAGCGGAAATTAATTACTAAAAGCTATAAATAAACAAACAAGATACAATTTTCTTAGTATTCCTAAGGAATTCCTTAGAAGAAAGTATGAATTTACAAATGAAATGGCTTGGTATTTATAGGCAAAATTTTGCCACCAACAAATCATCCACCAAATCTATTATTAATTGCTCCATTAATTGCTCCACCAAATCCATTATTAATTGTCCACTAATTGTTCCACTAATTTCTATCATGTTTGGTGGGAGTTTGACTATTTTTATTTATTTATTTGCTTTGAAAATGACTTTAATAATTACACATAACACACTTACGGATATTTCATCAATTTCGGTCATGCAATCTTCAGAATTAGAAATTATTTTGTTCTTCAAAGTTGTATATCATTGAGTCTTATTTAATCTGAAACTTGAATCAGCTCAATCCGATATCGGAGTAAAAGGTTATGCCCAAAATACGAATGATGCGCAAAACTGAAATTTCAAAAACTGCACTTCGTTAAAACTCCCTTTCAAGTTTCCAATCTCCAAAATTAATATGTCAAGTCCAATATTTGCCCTTATTTGACCCATATTTCGTCCTAAATGATTTCATTGAGTCCCAATATTATTTTATCTGCAAAATAAACTGAAACATATCAAAACGTTCATCAAACCCGAGAAACTAAACAAAATATTAAGTAAAAGGGGCGGTAAATATTGATATATTTTCCGCTCATCACCCCCAAATCTTAGATTCAGGACTAGGGAGACGGCGATACGTAACGCCCCTATACCCTAGTTTCAGGGTCAGATAGTAGCTTGGATCAACACTCCTAGCTCTAGTTCAGTGGCTTGGGGGACGACAATACGTAACGCCCCCATATCACTAATTATGCGTATGGGTTGACGGCGATACGTAACGCCCTCATGCGTGAGGTTTTCATTAAATTTCATATACATGTTTCTCAGAAAGAGATTTTCAGAAAGAAGATTTTAAGAAGAGTTTTCAAGAGAAAGTTTTTTATAGAATCTCAGAGTTTTACAGACAGATAGTAGTTTCTACAAGGTTTGTCAGAAAAAAACGTTGTTTTCAGATAAGAATAATATTTTCAGAAAAGATGATTTTTTTGAAATGATTTTTTTTTTACAACAATGAAATTTTATAAAGTATTTTAGTTTTCGTTTTAACCGTCCACTCACTAGGTCATTCAAACAATCTAACCCATCTCTCAGTGTTCTGTTTTACAGGTATAGCCGGAGGACAAGCTCGAGAGGAGGGATACTGATGGCAGTCACTAGGGTATTGAGTCCACCAGTTCAAGTCAAAGTGAGAAAGTTTAGTCAGAGTCAAAGTGAAGTCAAGTAACAGTCATTGGTATTGCATCGGTTTTTGTAAAAAGTTAAAATGTTTATGAATAAAGTTGTAAAGGAAAGTATTATTGGATATACAGTTATCAGTATTCAGTTGCATTTCATATTGTTGAGTCAGGATAATGGTCCCTAAGCATGAGTCGGTAATTTGAGATGAGTTTAGAAATGATGATCACAGTCAGATAGTCAGAGGCTCGGGGGAATATGCCACCCTATTCCCTACCGGTAGCATCTCTTGGAGAGTTACGTTACATCGTACCACCCACATTCTTACCAAAAGACCCATTGAAGTCCTTCATATGGATCTTATGAGTCCATCCAGGACTGAATACTTAGGTGGCAAAAAGTATATCCTAGTTGTTGTTGATGAATTTTCTAGATAAACATGGGTAGGTCTGTTTAAGGAAAAGTCTGAAGCTATTGAACTCATTCAAGTCTTGTGCAAAAGAATTATAACTGAGAACGACTTGACTATTACTAGGATAAGGACTGACCATGGACGTGAGTTTTAAAACACTAGTTTGGAGTCATTTTGTAAAAAAAAAAAAAGATAAGGCAGTAGTTTTCTACCACATCACTCCTCAGTAGAATGGTGTGGTCGAGATAAATACTGAGTCAATCAAGAAATGGGGGTTTGCCTTGTATTTATGGGGAAAAGTTATATGCACGACTTGTCACATCTCTATAGGGCTTCCTTAGACCAGGAACTGAGAAAACTCCATACGAACTATGAAAGGGTAAGAAACCATTAGTCAAGTACTTTAGAATCTTTGGTAACATTTGCTACATTCTGAGAGACAGTGAGAGCTTAGTTAAATTTGATGCCAAAATCGATGAATGTATTTTCTTGGGGTATTCTGGTAATACTAGAGCCTATATAGTCTTTAATAAGCGTCCCTTA
This sequence comes from Zanthoxylum bungeanum, assembly GCA_019454045.1. NCBI lineage: Eukaryota > Viridiplantae > Streptophyta > Magnoliopsida > Sapindales > Rutaceae > Zanthoxylum > Zanthoxylum bungeanum. Next base: position 61,850 of record SKCR01035602.1, on the reverse strand, counting down.
CAGTTATAGAGACTCTCAATGTGACGGTGAATGACTCTAATAGTGTACCAAACAATGAGGGGGAATTTGTACGCATTCTTGAATGTGATAAAGAGTTTAAAAAGGCAGGTAACCCTAGTGAAACTGAGAATCATGCTGCTCTATCCTCCTCTAAGACTGATGAGCCTCAATAGCATGTTCCTTCATCCAATGTCATGTTGAATAACCCAATAGATAACATTCTTAGTGATGTCAAAGAGGGATTAAAATTACGTGGAAGATTAGTTACCCAACTATCATTCTCTTACTATGTACCTTGGTTTGGGCCTAAGAAAGTTGAAGAGGCTCTTTTAAGTGAGTGTTGGGTTAATGCCATGTTTGAAGAATTAAATCAGTTTATTAGAAATGATTAAGGCTTATCTAATACCTAAACCTGAAAATACCAATATCATCATAACCAAATTGATTTTTAAGAATAAGTCAGATGAACATGGTACTATCATAAGAAACAAGTCTAGGTTAGTTGCCCAAGGGTATACTCAGATAAAAGGATTTTGATGAGACCTTTGCTCTGGTTACTAGATTAGAATCTATTCACATTTTTTTGGTTGTAGCTTGTTGTATGGGCTTCAAACTCTAACAAATGGATGTCAATAGTGCTTTTTTAATGAAATCCTTCAATAAAAAGCTTATATATAATGGCCTAAAGGATTTGTAGATATTGATCATCCTGACTATGCCTATAGATTGAAGAAATCCTTGTATGGTATAAAATAAGTTCATATTGTTTGGTATGATAAGCTTAGTACCTATCTACTAGACCATGGCCTTACAAGAGGGGGTATTGATGGATGGAACCATGTTTGTCAAAAAGATCAAGGGTGTCATCAACATTGTTCATGTTTATATTGATGACATTGTCTTTGGTTCCCCTCTTGATTCACTTGCCAATGAGTTTGCAAATGGAATGACACCAAAATTTTAGATGAGTATTATAGGTGAACTTAATTTTTTTAGGGTTATAAATCAAGCAATAGTTATTTATTCTTGAAATATTCCAATATTATATCATAACCTTTATTGTTGGAAAAATAATAGCCACACATTTGTGTTTTAATTAATAATGGTCAAAATGACAAAAATACCTTTCCCTATATAAATGTTAAAATTTGGCCATGGCTAGATTTTAGGAGTTTTTAATTGTTTTTGAAAGAGCTTGGATGGGTTTCAATAGAAAAATTAAGGCTTTGTAGACATTGCATTTTTTCATGAGCCCAATGATGAGCCTCGTAGGGAGGCACTACCTGAAACATTATGGAAGTCGCGGGAAACGAATGCCGGAAGGAAAAACTCTAAAATTAGCACCACATCGGATTCGAACTCACTAGCCAACCTTAGATTTGCTCGGTCAGTTTCTGTTCCAAACCTCAGCCTCGGCCCAAATCCATCTACACGCCCAAAGCCCATTGCAGCCCACGCCAAACACCACACAAAGCCCATGCATCCACATGCCCAAGGCCCAAAAGATGCCATGCACGCCCAAAAGAAGAAAATCCCATGCATTCCAATGTTAAAATCCCCTCAAATCACTTTCCAATTTAGCAAGATATGAAATCCCATGCATTTCACATGTGCAAATCCCTCAAATTACTTTCCAATTTAGTGAGATTTTGGGGATCCCATCCAATTTAACAAGAGATTGTATCCCAAAATAAGATATTCTGCCAAGTCAATATGATTTATTTCCATGATTTGGAGATCCCTTGTCATTATAAAAATGAGCAATCACCAAACTTGCAAAGGGGGCTCTCTTCTTCACACCTTGGACACACACGACAATCAAAAAAAAAATCTTGGAACCTCTTCTTTCTTCTCCTTCACCGAAACACACAAGCAAAGAAACCCTAAGCCGACAAAGCAAATCACCAAAAACAAAACAACAAACAACCAAGCAGCCCCTACAATCACTGAACAACAAACACCAAAAACAACAAAAAACCGTGAAACCAGAACCAAGAAAACCCGTAAAGAAACAAGCAGTAAAAAAACAGCCCCAATCACCGAAAATCAGTCCCAAAAACACCCGAAAAAAACCAACCAGAAAACCGAACAAACAATCAGCCCAAAAAATAGTCCCGAAAAATAGAAAAAAACAGTCCTGAAAAACAGAAGAAAACATCTCCAAAAAATAACAAATACAACAGCCCTAAAATGACCAAAATAGCAGCCAAAAATAACCAAAACAGAAGCCCAAAAATAGCAAACAGCTGCCAAAAAATAGTGAGCAAAAAAAAAGCAAACAGCAAGCCAAAAACAGCAACCAGAAACAGCAAAACAGTGAGCAAAAATAGCGAAACATTGAGCAAAAATAGCGAAACAGAAAACCAGTAATCCTTCCAGCGACAACCTAACTCACTTTCAAGAAAGCAACTTAAAAGGTAAGACATGAGGGCACCCTATTTATTTTTATAGTTCCAGACACGGCATGTCTGGCTGGACGTGAAATACGTTCCGCCGGGTATGCGAAGTCCTACATTAAAGATGGCCAAATTTCTGGTCATATTCTTTTTTTTTTCTTCGGCATCCTATTGTTTATTTTTTATTTTTTATCTATTTTAGTGTTGTTTATCTTATTATTTATTATTCACTTTCATCGTTATTTATTATTCCGCATTTATTTTTTCTATTTAGCTTTTTTCTATTTACTTTTATTGTTATTTTATTATTTTTCCCTTTTTTATGACCGTTTACATTGCGTTGATGGTTATGTGTGTTATTATCCCTTGCGGTATATTGGATGGAAACCCAAACGTAAATTTTGCAGCCGAATCCGAATGGACGATAGTGCGGTCTGTACTTGGGATACAACTCCACGTACCACTTGGGAAATACTCATATATGCATGATTAACCCCCCCTTTTGTTTACTATTTATTTATTGATGCTTTATTTGCTTTTGATTATTATGATTCTTGTTATCGTACCTTGTATTTCTTAATTTAATTTAATTTTCTTTTATTTATATTAATGTTTTTGGGTGTGTAAATTTGTTTGTTTATTCGAATTATCTTGCATGAACAGCATAAGACTTGGCTATACCATTGTGTGAACCCGTTTATTATACTGGCATAAGGGACCATTCCGAACCCAACAGTTTGAGGTCTTCCCTTGCGAGAGGTGAGTGCGGCCTTAAATCTTTTCCCAGTTCACACTGGGTGGCGACTCCTTTATTCTCCGGTTTAGTCCCTCGTGGGCTACTCCGTACTCTCTACGAGCTGCGAGCCCAACAGTTTCGTGGTCGTCGAGTATCATAGGCATAGCGGTAAACCCCGCTTCGCTCCTACAGATGGCGACTCCACTGGGGACAGAGAATCGGCCCCGAAACAATGTCTTGTAGTGTCTCTGGATTTGGCTTTGGTTACCCAAGTCTCATATATTTTGCATACCTTTCTTACCCTGATGGCGTCATGTATCGTGAAGTCGATTTCACTCAAGGCGGCGGATCGTTATGTGATGATAACCATCACTCGTTGGCACGTACCCTAGGGTATAAAAAAGGCGCGCTCACTTGGTCGCTCGAATCCTTGAGTGGGGAGACCTAGTTGTGGGCAACCTTTCACCGATGAGAGCATTTATCCATACCCTTGTAAGCCCACATATGAACCATAGTTACATGTCCTATAGAAGCTACCCATATGCTTGTGTTTGGGATAATTATCATTTGGATTCATTTGGACCTCTCGTCATAGGATACGAACTTGTTGGGCCACTTAAACTGGGACGAGTTTGTATCTTATGATAATTGGGCCAAATTTTTTCAAAATGACGATGGGCCACCTTGTGTTTAGGCCCCCTATCATTTGAAGTTATTTAGCCACCTTATCGCAAAAGTGTAAACGTGTTGGGCCTTTTCAACTGGGACAAGTTTGCACCTCGTGATAATCTGATTGAACGCTTTAAAATGATAACGGGTCAACTTATATGAAAACCTTGATGGGCTTAGAAGGTCCAAACATGATCTGAATATGCCAAATGCATGAGTCCGATATTCGCACTAGCTTTCATCCAGGAAGGGTATGCCTTGTCATGACATATTTGTATACTCTTATATATCTCCAAGTCCATCCCCACAACCGTGATTACTTAAGGACTAATTCGTCATTTCTAGACAATGGCACGATCTCCATAATAAGCTTAGTCATATTGTAAATGGGCGGTCTTTGTCCTTTACCGATGGAAAGGGACTGAGGTTGCCAAGGTTCACCCTTGTAGCGTAGGAGAGAATGACTTTGTGTACCCCACATTGGTGCATAAAATAAGTCATACCTAGGACAAAAATGGACTTACCACGAGTGTGGGAGGAATAAGGTCAGAATGATATATGTTGTTTTGATAACCACATGCATCTCAAACATCACATGCATACACGCATCATGCTAACTCCTTGTCTTAACAGCCATCATAGATATTTGTTGGGTTAGAGAAGAAGGAAGACTTGTCAATAAAGGGCTAGCAAGCATGAGTGCGTCAGACAGTGAAGGTTCCCGCATAGATCAAATGGACTCCAATATCACCAAAATTACCGAGCAACTACAAGCTTTGACCAATGCTATGTCCAATCTGATAGTACCCCGCACAGTGGGAATAGAAAACAATGAGGATGGAATACGTGAGGTGCCCCCGAATAGGGTGAGCGAAGAAATACCTATTTTTGATGATGACATGGTTGGGTATGCCGTGGGAAGGATAGCTGGGTCTCAGGCAGAGATACAGAAACTCAGAGAACAAGTAGAGTCAGTTACCCGCAAGCTGAAGGGAAAACACGAAGATCTGTTAGACTATGATGCAATGACTTTTGAAGAACAGCTGCCTCCCCAATTTAAGATGCCTGACATGGCCAAGTTCAACGAGAACGAAGATCCTAGGGTCCATCTCCGACAATATGTTTCAGTGATGAGTTCGGTGGTTTGTCGTAGCATCATGTGCAGAAGATGTTCAGGATGTCACTGGAAGGGGCACATGTAGTATGGTATCATGGTCTGGAGAGAAAAGTCTTTCTGAACCAGTATGTCATGAATTTGGAGATCGACTTGTCACTCCGTGACATAAAAAACACCAAACAGAGGCTAGAGGAGAGCTTAAAAGATTATGTGGATCGCTGGAGAAGCCAGCTTTTGAAGATGTAGACTCGGCCCTCAGAGAAGGACCAGATCAAGATGATCATTAAGGGTATCAAGCCCTCCATTTATAACAAGTTGAGGAGGATGACCTCCATTATTAGTGACTTTCGATAGCTAAGAGAAACTGTAATGGATATCGAGGAAGACGAAGCCAAAAATCGAAAGTTTTATGGCCAGAATAGAAGGACCATTGGGGGCCTTCAGGGACCAAACCCGCTCCTACTGAGGTCGCTACCATCAGAAATAGTCGATTCTCAAATTTTAGTAGACCTTTGTCAAAGGTGTTTGAAAAAATGAAGAGGCAATGACTCCTAAAGCCTTTAGAACCTAGACCACTTCTGATCTCTGTGCCACCATACCTCAACCTAAACCTATACTGTCACTACCATCAGTAAAAAGGACACGAAACCGACAATTGGACCGGCCTTAGGCATGAGATCCAAGACCTCATTGACACCCATAAGATACCCGACCCAGAAAAGGAACAACCCAATACACACAGAAACCCTCTACCCAACTATCACTCCGTTCCACCACACACCTACATGATCAACTCCGGCTTACCCGAAAACTTTGTCCTCCAAACTCTCAACCACCAAGCTTTTTGCATGGGGATATGGGATAGCAGCAGTGAAGATGAAACAGAGCAGAGGAGAGATTTCTGGGAAAACTTCTCGAGCAGTGACGAAGAAGAGGTAAAGGGAATGACTCACAGTGGATGTTTTTATAGTGATGTAGCAGAGAAAGGCAAAGAAGTGCTAATAGAAGGCCGAGAGGTGACGGAGAATACGGATAACACCGAGGGGGATATTATATTGCGTCAATTGAAGAAGACACGGGCATGAGTGAGTATATGGGAGTTATTATGTTCCTCTCAAGAGCACCGTCGTGTCATGGTAGAAGCTTTAAGCAAGATAATGGCAACTGAAGATGCAAACCTGATAATGTTCATAAGGTCGGTACAGAAAGAGAGTAGGCAGATGATAACGTTCTCTGAAGAAGAGCTTCCAATGGAAGTGAGGAATCACAACAAGTCGCAATTCATAAAAGTAGAAGTAAAAGGCAAGAAAACATCTTGTGTGACGGTGGATGATGGCTCAATTATCAATGTGAACCCTTTGAAGATTCTGTCAAGGTTGGGTATGCAGACAATAGATTTAAACCCCCCAGCATGACTATAAAAGCCTATGACGATAGCAAACGGGGAGTTGAAGGTACTTTTGCCACAGTAGTCAAAGTGGCCCCAATAGAAGACGAGGTGGAGTTCACAGTGCTTGATATCCCAGCTATATTTTCTTTGTTATTAGGGAAGCCATAGTTTCACAAACTTGGGGGCATGCCATCCACTTTGCACCAGGTTATTAAGTTCCCACATGGAGGGGAAGTTGTCACCATCAGTGCTGAAGTAGACAATGTTGTGGCTGATTTACACAAGGTTCTAGGTGGCGGCAAACTTCGAAGAATTGGTGGACCCTAAAGTGGCTAGAATCATGGAAAAAATGAATTTTGAGCCAGACACAGGTTTGAGTGCTAGAGGAGCACTGCCATATTTCAAGGGATAGACCACTAAGAGAGGATTATGGTATGAATCCGATGAGAATGAGCCGAATACCAAGAATAAAGGGATGAAGCTGATGTAATACTTTGTGAAAGCCACATGATATCAAGGAGAGCCCGAACCGGTATAAGTTAGTGGGATCATAGTACCAGGATTCAAGATCTTCAAGGATATGATGGGCAAGGAACCAAAAGCAGAGGGAGTTGCAAAAGAGGAAGATAAATGGGAAGAAGAACTGCTGCAGTTGGAGAATCTGACGCTCGAGGAAAGTAAGAAGACAGAAGAAGACAAGGCTGCGGTTGATGAAGATGTTTATTTTCCTGACTTATTTGATTGTAATCATGCATTTATTAATAATAAAGACATTGATTTTGCTTTCTTGTTCGGGTCTTTTTTGGTTAGTCTACATCATAACATATATGACATGAGCATATTTGACATTGATTCAACAAAGACAAATGCATTTAATCTTGGTACATGTGAAAACCCCAAGGTAATTTTAATTGCAAGTGAGGTTACCTCTGAGGAGCGGAAATAATTAGAGAGAATATTAATAAAATATGCAAAAGTATTCGTCTGGTCCTACGAGGACATGCCAGGAGTGGACATGAGTATTGCCCAGCACACGATACCGACTTATCCGAACATGAGACCAGTAAAATAGAAGCTCCGAAGAATGAGGCCATAATGGGCCGAAAAGGTTAGGGAAGAAGTCATGAAGCAGATAGATGTAGGGTTCTTATAAGTGGTGAAGTACCCCGAATGGTTAGCCAATATTGTGCCAGTACCGAAGAATGATGGAAAGGTCAGAATGTGTGTGGATTATAGGGACCTCAACAAAGCTTGCCCAAAAGATGATTTTCCCTTACCCCATATAGATGTGTTGGTTGATAGCGCGGCCTTATCTGCTATGTACTCATTCGCGGATGGATTCTCAGGATATAATCAGGTCCTCATGGCTGAAGAAGACAAGCATAAGACTGTCTTCATCACTGAGTACGGTACATATTATTACAAGGTGATGCTGTTTGGACTCAAGAATGTGGGAGCCACTTATCAACGAATGGCCACTACGTTATTCCATGACTTGATGAATAAGGAGATTGAGGTATACGTGGATGACATGATGATCAAGTCAGAGACGAGGACCGGACATATAGAAGCACTGGAGAAGTTCCTTCAAAGAGTCGACAAGTACAACCTCCAACTAAATCCCAAGAAGTGTGTATTTGAGGTAACATCAGGAAAGTTGTTAGGACATACGGTAGGAATGGGAGGAATAGATGTAGACCCTGAAAAGTGTTGGACAATTATGACCCATAGCATTGTTGGTTTCTAGGGTGGTCCCAATATCAATATAAGCATAGAAATATAATGAATACGCAACGAAGAGTGGTAGAAACACACTTACATTGAACGGCTTTTGGATGTGATGATTAACAAAACTTTCTCCTTGCACTTTGTGGAATTCGGCCAAGGCTCTTTTGTTGATGAAGATGAACAAGCTCCAAGATTCAATGGATTCCAAGCTCTTAGTTCGGTTTCCATATCACCTTGTATTGATTCTCTAATGTGCTAGCAAGATGGAAGAAAGAAAATGATTTTCTTTCCCCTTGGAGAGCTCACGGTAATGGCTATGGAGGGAGAGAGAGTTTTTAGTTTTTTCAACTTTTGTTTTCTAAAAACAATAATCAAAAAACCAACACCAAAATTTGGTATATCTTTCCAAAAGTCAACAACCAATTTTTGGCTCCAAAATGGCATTAAATGCCCACACCAACCCCTTTCATGAATAGTGACAAGACATCTATCACTAAAGTGACAAGTGATGTGACTCGCGATGTGACTTGCGGCCGCACTTGATTCAAAATCGGAGTGGCGTCGCAAACACATTCCGGGCTCGGTTTCGTTAATTCCGAATTAACGAGTTTTCCGTTGCGTCGTAATTAAATCAAATTTAATTAAATAATCATGCCTAGCAAAATTACTATTCATGTCGCTTGCGAATTAATTCCAAATCAATTCATTATCCCGAATTAAAATCCAATTTTAATTCCGCGTCGAAATCCAATTTCGTATAATATATCGAATATATTATTTTATCGATTAATTCCAAATTAATCGTTCTCTCTCTTCAAATAGTACTTTATCCCATATAAAATCTCTCCGCTATTAATCCCAGATTAATAAAGTTCGAATCATACGTCATCGGTGAATCTTCGGGAAGCGACCCAAGAGATCCCTGGATATGTTGGCAGTAAATCCGGTCGTCGGACTATCCAAACACGTACGTACCTCGTACTATGTTCTTACCGATTTACGAGACAAGGTTGGCTTCTAGCAAAGCGCTATGCCTACCCAATTCACCAGAAATATTCTTAATGGAATATATAATCTATGTCAGGCGTAGTATACGTAGTATTGCGTATCTCGTGATCCAGTATCTGATGTAACATGCAAGGCCTGGGGCTGGAATAGTGTCTGCCCCGGATGAAGCATATATCGGATCACAAACAACTAGTCTCTTTATTATCGGATAATCATGACCTAGTCATATTATCCCGACGGTTGCAACCTTTTAGAGAACCAGTTCTGTATCCCTGCGTGACCATCATCTCCATATGACTGAAGTGATACTTCCGTCTTGACATCACACCCAATACACTACGATTCTCAATAAACCCGGAAGAGGTGTACATAGAACCTGTTAAAGTCCTGGACGACCAAAACCAAAGCATATTGATTTTCGCAAGTACTAGCGATGCAAGTCTCAGGTTAAGACCAAATACACCTACCCTGATACGGACTCCCATAGACACATAGTCATACTACCAATGGGATTCCGTGGGGTCTATCCAGAACAAAACTGTTTTTCGTACCATCGGTAAAACACAACCTCCTACCACACTTGCATAAGTATCCAATACTTAAATATATGAGAACTATGCTGTTACGCTTCCATAACACGCACAAGTGCGATACTAGTCTAATTCGCATTATCGATGTCCAGTCTCGATAATACTACGACTAGGGATATTTAATGATTAAACCGTCGTGGATTGATACTGTCTCATATCATCTCAATCCGGAACTAATCATAAGGACTTTCATCATTCACACATTTAAGTAATCTAATTACGAAATGATAAAAGGCAATTTTTATTGCTACATAATTAATTTGTACAAAAACACAATGTCTTTTACAAATAGTGACAATATGGGTCATAACTGTCTAACAATCTCCCACTTTGCCTATAGCCAATCACTCAAGCATCTAATACCTGAACTATGTACATATCGCTCAAACTTTTGCTGAGATATAACTTTCGTCAGTGGATCTGCAATGTTGTCCTCTGATGCGACCTTCTCGATCTTCACATCACCACGATGTATGATCTCACGAATCAGATGGAAACAACGAAGAACATGCTTGGATTGATGATGAGACCGCGGTTCCTTAGCCTGCGCTATAGCTCCGTTATTGTCACAATACAATGGAACGAGCTCAGCTGCTAACGGAACTACTCCTAATCCAATTAGGAATTTACGGATCCAAACTGCCTCTTTTGTTGCTTCAGTTGCATCAATATACTCCGCTTCAGTTGTTGAATCGGCAACAGTCTCTTGGTTGGAAGATTTCCAGCTTACTGCTCCGTTGTTCAAACAAAATACGTACCCGAATTGCGACTTGAAGTCGTCTTTATCGGTTTGGAAACTTGCATCAGTATACACAGTTACCTCAAGTTCTCCATCTCCATTGATTAAGAAATCATCCTTAGTTCGTCTAAGATACTTGAGGATATTCTTAACCGCAATCCAGTGACCTTCACCTAGATCGGCCTGATAACGACTACACATGCTCAAAGCATAGGAGACATCAGGTCTTGTACATATCATGGCATACATGATCGATTCGACTGCCGAGGTGAACGGTATCTGACTCATGTTGTCTCTCTCATCTTGAGTTTTAGGACACATGTCCTTAGATAGAGCGACACCATGTGACACTGGCAACAGTCCCCTCTTGGACTGATCCATGTTGAATCTCTTCAACACTTTGTCAATGTACGTGCTCTGGGAGAGTCCAAGCAGCTTTCTAGATCTATCCCGGTAGATCTTTATTCCCAGAATAAAGGTTGCTTCTCCCAGATCTTTCATGGAGAATTTTAATGAAAGCCAAGCTTTCACTGATGTTACCATGGGAATGTCATTGCCCATAAACAATACATCGTCAACATAAAGGACAATGAAATTCAGTGCACTCCCACTAACCTTCTTGTATAAACAAGGATCATCTTCCTTTTGAATGAAATCATATTCTTTTATGATCTCATCAAAACATTAGTTCCAAGAACGTGACGCTTGCTTCAGTCCATAAATGGACCGATTTAACTTGCAAACCTTGTTTGCATGTTTAGGCACGACAAAATCGTCAGGTTGTTGCATATAAACATCCTCCAACGGGTTTTCGTTAAGGAAAGCGGTTTTGACGTCCATCTGCCATATCTCGAAATCGAAATATGCAGCAATAGCAAGCATTATCCGAATGGATTTAATCATGGCAACGGGTGAGAAAGTTTCGTCGTAATTGACACCATGTCGTTGACGATACCCCTTCACTACAAGCCTAGCTTTGTACGTTTGTATGTTGCCATCCATGTCAGTCTTCTTCTTGAAGACCCATTTGCATCCAATAGGCTTTAAGCCTTCTGGTGCATCAACCAGTGTCCAAACTTGGATGGTGTACATGGAATCCATTTCAGACTTCATGGCATCTTGCCATATACCGGAGTTGATACCTTGTATCGCTTCCTCATACATAGTCGGCTCGTCTTCCTCAATGAGATTGATATCTACATGAGGTGAGATCAAAAACCCATACCTCTCAGGTTATTTCATAACTCTCTCCGACCTACGTGGTCCTTGTGTATTCGAAGATTGTGGTACAGCTTCATCCCTGATGAACTGTTCATGTTCCGTTGAAGATTATATGCCAGGAACAGTATCACTTCGATTTTCATCGAGTTCTACTTTCCTCCCACTTATCACTGCATTTAGGAATTCCTTCTCAAGGAAAACCGCATGTAGAGCAACAAATATTTTGTTCTCTTATGGGTGATAGAAGTAATATCTTTTGGTTTCCCTAGGATATCGTACGAATAGGCATTTATCCGATTTGGGTTCAAGTTTGGTACCTTCCAAACGTTTGACGTATGCCCAGCAACCCCAAATCTTCAGGAATGAGAAACCTGGTTTATTTCCTGTCCATATCTCATATGGTGTCTGTTGAACAAACTTTGACGAAAACTTATTCAAAATAAGTATTGCATTGTTCAATGGATATTGTAGGCACTGCATTTTTGCATTTAAGTCCCTATGGTGAGTCTCATTTGGAGACACTACCTTTTAAGTCACGGAAGTCGCGGGAAATAGACATCGGAAGGGGAAATTCAGAATAAGTATCTCATCAGATTCAATTCACAAGTTCACTGTTTTCATTCGTGCTGCGTTCGTGACCACGTTCGAACGTTAAACAGATTACGGGCGTTCGTGTAGCGTTCGAATCGGTGTTCGAACGGTGTCGGTATTTCTGGTTTTGCTGCTAGCCTCACACCCAAGCCCAATTAGCCCACCAAAGCCCATAAAACTCATACAAATTAATAAAATGCATATTTAACACATGAGAATTAAATAAAATCTAAAAATCATATACCAAATTAAAATAAATATCAAATAAAATCTTGCCTAATTAAAACCAATCAAAAATATTATATTCCTAACTAAACAAATTGTATGCCTAATCAAAACAAATTAAATATATTAACTTCCTAAACAAACCAAATTTTGTCCCCCAATCAATCTTAGGTTTTCCTTGTTTACCACTAAATCAAATCCTCCTTTAATGCACAAATCCATTCATTGTCAAGTAAGGATTCACCCATCACATTTGCCTATAAAAACAAAACTATTCCAACCATTGGAGCTCCTCTCATTCACGCACATACAGAAAAAAAAAAAACCTTAGCATTCCCGCCTAATACACTCAAGAAAGCAACAAAGAATTTTCTCTCATCCTCATTCCTCCATCACCGAGAAACATCACCCTTAAACAGCCCATTGCCGAGACCAAATCACAGCCCCATACAGCCCCTACATCCACCAAAACAGTAGCCCCATACAGCCCTCAATACCACCCAACCAGCAGCCCCATACAGCCCTTACATCCACCGTAACAGCAGCCTCATATAATCCCCCTACACTACCAAAAATCATAGCCCCATACATCCCTAAACTACCAAAAATCACAGCCCCTAAATCCCCAAAACAGTAACTAAAAACTACACTCTAATATCATCTAAAACAGTGAGAAAGCAGTACCCAAAAAATGTAGCAAACAGCAGCCAAAAACGCAACAAACAGTGACCAAAATACAACAGCAAAATAGCAGCGAAACGGAGGGAAAACAGCAGACCGAACAGCGAAGCAGCGAAGGGAAATGTTGAACCAGTGAACCAGAGGAGTTGCGGAGCATCCATCTTTCCGACGACCGCGTACGGTACTTCCGAGAGTCGACATAAAAGGTTAGACCTGAGGGCACTCTTCGTATTTATTTTTATTCATCTTTTAATCGTTTTAGTTATTTATTTCGTATGAGAGTCATTCATGGATGCATGTTGTGGCTTTGAATAAAATGGAAAATGTGTCGCCTCTTGTGGTATATAGGATGGAAACCCAGACATAAATTTCGTAGCCGAATCCGAATAGACGGTAGTGCGGTCTGTACTTAGGATACAACTCCACTTACCACTTGAGCAAACGGCGCATATTTTGTTTTATGTTGGTTGATTCATTTATTATCCGTTACTTAAATTCTGCATGTTATTTGTTTGTGTAATGATGAGATAAAGCGTATGGGCTTAGTAAGTTGGATTAAAGGTCCTCCGTTTCGAGGGGTTAAAATCCTTTCCCACGATGCTTTGCCACGCCGGATGACGTATATTCAGTTGAATGTAAGATATGTTCAATCGGGTATAAAAAGTACGATATCGTTATCTTTATTTTTATATGCATTATGTCATTAGCACACGGGCTTAGTAAGTTGGATTAAAGGTCCTCCGTTTTGAGGGGTTAAAATCCTTTACCACGATGCTTTGCCGCATCGGATGACGTATATTCGGTTGAATGTAAGATGTGTTCAATCGGGTATACAAAGTCCAATATCGTTGTCTTTATTTTTATATGTATTATGTCATTAGCGAATTGGCTTAGTAAGTTGGATTAAAGGTCCTCCGTTTCGAGGGGTTAAAATCCTTTACCACGATGCTTCGCCGCGCCGGATGACGTATATTCGGTTGAATGTATGATGTGTTCCATCGGGCATACAAAGTCTGATATTGTTGTCTTTGTTTTTATGTGCATTATGTTATTAGCGCATGGGCTTAGTAAGTTGGATTAAAGGTCATATATGTCGAGGGGTTAAAATCCTTTACCACGATGATTTGCCGCGCCTTGTAGCCCATTATTATTTATTAGGTGTCATCTATTCATCCGTTCACGTATGCGTCATGTTGTTTACTGCCTTTTTTGAGGTCACTGCTGTAACCCCGTTCGAACACGTTTCAGAATGCCGCACGAACGCATGTTTTCTGTCTTAGTTCGTTCGAACACGTTTACGAATGTCATACGAACGCGAACCTTCTGTTTACCATTCGAACACGTTTACAAATGCTACACGAACGCGCACATATTTCCTTTGTTTTATTCATGCATTAGGTCTGGTCCCGTTCGAACGCGTTCTCAAACGCTATACGAACGCGAACCTTCTGTTTACCGTTCGAACGTGTTTACGAACGCTATATGAACACACATACACTGAACTGAGTCCTTTTCATCACATGTCATGCATAATTGTTTCTTAGGTGATTTATCTTGTATCATGTAATCAATCATATTATTTGTATCCCTGCGTTTATCTGTTTGATGTGTTCATGAGATGGTATTCAAGCATGATTTAGCCTATTTAGTTGTTCATTTTCAAGCATGATTTGTCATTTATTTTGCGTTTGGAATTTGCATTATGTTTAGGTCGTTCTTTGTTTTCCGCATTATACGATCGAAGTATGTTCATGAGATTGCCGTGTGTTATTGCATGTTCGCCGTTATTCTAATTTGCTTTCATGCTTGATTGTACAATTATTATCTACTGGCATGCCTATGATCGAATGTAATGTGCTTATGACATTGTATGCTAGCCGTATTTATCTCTATACATGCAAATTTGGACATAGATTATACGCAAATAGGTTGTATACAAATTGGGACATAGATTAAATGTAAATAGATTGTATGCAAATCCGGACATAGGTTACATGAAAACTTAGATATGAGCCTTGTACTTATGCATGCGAACTTAGGAGTAAATTATCCTTGGAAATGAATGTTGCTTAGGCTTGGTTGAATTATTTCACAAATCATTTTATTACAAGTGGCATAAGTAAGGGACCATTCCGAACCCAATGGTTTGAGGTCTTCCCTTGCGAGGGGTGAGTGTGGCCTTAAATCTTTGTCCCGGTTCACACTGGGTGGCGACTCCATTATTCTCCGGTTTAGTCCCCCACGGGCTACTCCGTACTCCCAACTATGTCTCGAGCCGAGAACAGCATACGTCGCCCAGTTTCTGTGTCCCATAGTCTAGCGACTCCACTGGGGATTGAGAATCAGCCCCGAAATAATGTCTTGTAATATTATGATTTATGCTTTAATTAACCGTGTCTACTGTGGGTTAAAAAGGGGTTTAATCAAAGGCACTTTTTGTTGGTTATTATCTAGGTCCCAAGATCAAACAAGACATGAAAACAATGTGTGAACACATCAACGGAGGTAGCGGAATACTCACATCGATCGGTTGAGACGATTTGGAGACGAATGAAGCCACTTTGTTCACTGCCAAGGGCGCCCACTGCAACCAGTCCACTGCCCTCCAAATCAGAATTTTGAGCTGAGAAACGGAGCTCCAAGCTTCGTCAAACGGATCCCGGCTCATGGGTGAACCTCCCTACCACCTTCGCAAGTCTCGTAGTGTGCTAGCACTTGCGGTTTTTTGCCACAAAAACCCAACTCTTGCTTCCCTTATTCACGCCATTTTGGCTTCAAAAACCAATGAGCATTTTCATGCTTTGGGCGTGAGTTTGAAGAGAGAAAAGAGAGAGAAGAAAGTTGTGTAATTAGTTTGCAAAAGTGTAAATCAATTTTCCTTTTATATTTTCCAAAATATAAAAATGATTTACCATTTACTTTAATTCAAACTCAAGTAAATGTTGGAGCCAAAAAGCTAAAGATGCTTTCCAACCACTTGCATCAACTATTCACATCAACTTTAAGTCATATCAACTTTAATAAAGTGACATGTCTTTCAATCAATCAATCACATCACTCAAAGTGACATTTGATTTGACGCTTGATGTGATGAATGATTTGACACTTGATGCGACTTGCGTTGCCGCACTCGAATTCGAAATACGAATGCGCTCGCAATCACACTCGGGCTCAGGTTCGCTAATTCCAAATTAACGATTTTTCCGTCGCGTCGTAATTAAATGATTACGCCTAGCGAATTCACTATTCACGTCGCTAACGAATTAATTCTAAATTAATTCGTTCGCCCGAATTAAAATCTAATTTTAATTCCGCGTCGAAATCTAATTTCATTTAATATATCGAATATATTAATTTACCGATTAATTCCAAATTAATCTTTATCTCTCTCTAGACGATATTTTATCCCAGATAAAATATCTCTGTAATTAATCCTAGATTAATTTTCTCTTTCTTCTATATAATCCCAGATTATTTAAGAGTGCGAGTTATGCGTCATCGGTGGATTATCGGGAAGCGACCCATGAGATCCCCGGATACATTGGCAGTAAATACGGTCGTCGGTGTATCCGAATCACGTACGTACCAAGTACTACGTTCTACCGATTTACGAGACAAGTTCGACTCCTAGCAAAGCACCAAGTCTACCCAATTCTCCAGACATATCCATTTAAGAATATACAAGGATCTTTATCAAGCGTAGTATACCATTGTATTGTGCATATCGGCCCAGTATCGGATAGTCACGTGCTAGGGCTGGGGCTGGATAAGTGTCTGCCCCGTCCGAAACACATATCGGATGTCTGGTAACATAGTCTCTATGATCGGATATTCATGACCTGGTCACAATATCCCGATTGGATACGCATCACTCAAGAGCACTAGTACCGTATCCTGCGTGACATCATCTCCACTATGACTGAAGTGATACTTCCGTCTTGACATCACACCCAATACACTACGACTCTCTGATAAACCCAGAAGTGGTGTACGCAGAACCGGTTAAAGCCCTGTACCACAAAGACCAAAGTCTATCGATTATCGTAAGTATTAGCGATGTAAGTCTCAGGTTAAGACTATACACACCTACCTTGAATTCGGCCTCCCATAGACACATAGTCATAATACCAATGGGATTCCGAGGGGTCTATCCAGAGCGAAGCTGTTTCCCGTACCATCGGTGAAACACGACCTCCTATCGCACTTGCATAAGTATCTGATACTTATATATATGAGAACTATGCCGTTGTGCCCTCACAACGCACACAAGTGCAATACTAGCCTATTCTTCATTATCGATGTCCAGTCTCGATAATACTCCGGCTAGGGATATTTAATGATTAAACCTTCGGGGACTGATACTGTCTCATATCATTCTCAATCCAGGAACTAATCATAGGGACCTCTCTTCATTTATATATCTATGGTGATCTAATCACAAATGATGAGAGTGCAATTTCCTTGTCACATAGTTAATTTGCTACAACAACACAATGATCTGTGCAAATAGTGACGCTATGGGTCATTTTGTCCAACACTTTTAAGGCCGGGTAATGGTTTGGTGTCTTCCTTCATTCACTACCTTTCTATAATTAAAAGTTGTGAAGGCACTTAGATAATCACTTACTTGTAGCCTATTGTGATGGACTAATTTGGAGGACTCGTTGTTTATTCCTGTCACCAAGCGATAAGAGCCTAAGAGTCTAGGGTACTTAAGAGAGCCTCTCTCCACCCTCCCTCTGGGAATCTACAACGGAAAATCCATCTAACAGTCAGTCACACACCATAACTCGTTGGCACGTACTGTAAGGTATAAAAAAGGTGTGCTCACTTGGTCGCTCGAACCCTTGAGTGGGGAGACCTAGTTGTGGGTAATCCTTCGCCAGCGAGAGTCTTTGTCTACACTCCTGCAAACCCACACGTAGACCAGGGTTGTATGGCCTATAGCAACTATTTCCTTGTGCTTGTGGACCATCCTCATTTGGATGCAATTGGACTTCTTGTCAGAAATGCGAACTTGTTGGGCCATTTAAACTGGGACGAGTTCATACCCTATGACAATTGGGCCAAAAGCTTCTGAAATGTTGATGGGCCACTCTATAGAAATTACTTTGTATGCTTGTGTTTGGGGAACATTTTCGTTTGGATCCATTCGGACCTTTTGTCATGAGGTATGGGCTTGTTGGTCCATTTAAACTGGGACAAGAACGTATCTTATGATGATTAAGCCAAAAGCTTTTAAAACACCAATGGGCCATTATATGTTTGTGTTTAGTATCATTATCATTTGGATACGGTTGGACTTCTTGCCATAAGATGTGAACTTGTTGGGCCATTTAAATTGGGACGAGTTCACTCCTATGATAGTTAGCCCAAAAGCTTCTATAATGATGATGGGCTGATTTGTGTGAAAATTTTAATGAATTGATATATTCCTTGTATCGCATGCATCTCATTCATCTCATGCATACATATATCCTATTAACACCCTCTATGTCTATAAAAGACATCATAGATTCCTGTTGGGTTAGGAAAAAAGGGAAGACTCACTAAAAGACCGGTAAAAGATATGAGTTCATCCGATAACGAGGTATCCCGGATAGATCAGTTGGAAAACGGTCTCGCCAAAATTACTTAACAGTTGCAAGCCTTGACTACTGTTGTGGCTGGTATGGCTGTACCCCGTGCTGGGGGGAATTCTGAGAATGTGAGGCGCGAGGAGCCTTTGAATGGGTTGGGGGATGATATCCCCGCTTTTGATGACGACATAACAGAGTATGCAACAGGCAGAGTGATTGGGTCTCAGGCAGAATTTCAGAAGCTTCGGGATCAGGTTGAAACAATTACCCGCAAAACGAGGGGTAAACATGAAGAGTTGTTAGATTATGAGGCAATGACCTTCGAAGAACAGTTTTCGGCCCAGTTCAAGATGCCGGATATGGCTAAGTTCAACGGGAATGGGGATCTGAGGATCCATCTTCGTCAGTATGTTTCAGTTATAAGTTCAGTGGGTTTATCCAAGCGTAAAGTACAGAAAATATTCGGGATGTCACTTGAGGGAGTGCCGGTAGTTTGGTATCACAGCCTTGAGAAGAAGATTATGGAAGATTTGAGGGAACTGGCTGATGCTTTTCTGAAGCAATATGTTACAGATCTAGAAATTGATTTGTCACTCCGAGATGTGGAGAACACTAAGCAGAAGCCGGAGGAAAGCTTCAAAGAGTATGTAGACCGCTGGAGAAGCCATCTCCTAAAGATACAGACTCGGCCCTCAAAGAATGACCAAATTAAGATGATTATCAAGGGCACCAAGCCATCCATCTATGGGAAGCTGAGGAGGATGACCTTCATGATCAATGACTTCCGACAGTTGAGGGAAACTGTCATGGATATTGAAGAAGAAGAAGTAGAGAACATGAAGTTTTATGGCCTAAGTAGGAGGCCTATTGGGGGAACATCAGGTACCAAACCTGTTTCTGCGGAGATTGCTGCCATCCGGAATCAGAGATTCTCCGACTTAGGGAGACCCTTGTCTAAAGTGCTGGAGAAATTAAAAAGACAAGGACTTCTGAAACCCCTGGAGACCAAACCACTTCCCAACCCTCCACCACCACATCTCAACCTGAGCCAATATTGTCACTTCCACCAACAGAAATGCCATGACACTGACAATTGTGCCCGCCTCCGCCATGAAATCCAGGACCTTATAGACTCCAAAAAGATACCCGACCCTGAAACTGGACGCCCCAACACACACCAAAATCCCCTACCAAATTACCATTATGTCCACCCCACCAACCTATATGATAAACTCTGGCCTACCCGAAAGCCTTGTCCTCAAAACCTTTGACCACCAAGCCTATTGCCTTGGAATTTGGGATAGTAACAGTGAAGATGAGACAGAATGGGGGCAGAATTTCTAGGAAGACTTCTCCAGCAATGATGAAGAAGAAGTGAGGGGGATGACACGCAGTAGGTGTTTCTACAATGATATGACTGAGAAGGGTAAAAGAGTGTTATCAGAGGGTAGAGAAGTGGCAGAGAATACAGAAAATGCCGAGGGAGATGTAGAGCTGCAGCAGTTGAGAAAAACCCGAGCACAAGTGAGTATCTGGGATTTGTTGTCTGCATCTCAGGAGCACAGGCGGGCTATGGTTGAGGCCTTAAGTAAGATAGTGGTGACGGAGGATGCGAACCCCGCAATGTTTGTTGGGTCAGTGCAAAAGAAGGCTTTGCATGCAATCACTTTTTCTGAGGAAGAACTCCCAGCTGAGGGGAGAAATCATAATAGACCTTTGTTTATCAGAGCTGAAGTAAGGGGTAAAAGGACCTCTTGTGTGATGGTGGATGACGGGTCATCCATTAATGTGTGCCCGTTGAATATTTTGGCCAAGCTGGGTATAAAGACAGCAGATCTGGATCCATCTAGTAGGACTATCAAGGCTTATGATGACAGTAAGTAAGGAGTTGATGGTACATTTGTAGCAGCGGTGAATGTTGGTCCTATTGAGGTCGAAGTTGAGTTCACAGTGCTAGATATCCCAGCCACTTTTGAATAGTTCTTAGGAAGGCCTTGGTTTCATAAGCTTGGGGGCGTACCCTCCACTCTGCATCAGATGATTAAGTTCCTATATGGGGAAGAAATTGTCACCATCCGAGCTGAGGTAGACAATTCTGTGGCTGCTTTGCAAATACAACCTTTCACGAGGTTCCAAGTGTCGGCAACTTTTGAAGAATGGTGGATCCTAAGGTAGCTAGGATCATGGGAAAAATGAAGTTCGAGCCGGGTGAGGGTTCAAAACTGCTAGACTTTAGGGGACAGAATACTCGGAGGGGTTTGGGGTAAAAATCTGATGAGGAAAAGCCGAAGGTTAAAAAGAAAGGGCTGAAATTGATGGAATGCTTTGTGAAGGCTTCAGGGTATCAAGGTGAGCCCGAACCAATAGAAGTTAATGAGATTATGGTGCCTGGATTTGAGATCTTCCAGGATATGTTAGGTGAGAAGCCGCTGACCGAAGAAGCTGTGGAGGAAGATAATTGGGAAGAAGAATTGATGAAGTTGGAGAACCTGACTCTCGAAGAGGATAAGAAGTCTGAGAAGAACCTGGTTGCGGAGGATGAAGTGTCTGCCGATGATGAAGACATTTATCTTCCTGATTTATTTGAGTGTACTCCCGTATTTATTAGCAATAAAGACAATCATTTTGCTTATTTGCCCGAGTCTTTTTCCTCTAACTTGCATGGCTTGAGTATATTTGATATCAGCTCCACCAGAATAAATGCATTTAACTTGGGCACGCCTGAGAATCCTAAGGAAATTATGATTGCAAGTGAAGTTACCACTGAAGAGCGGGAGAAATTAGAAGAAGTATTGGTCAGATATGCCAAAGTGTTTGCTTGGTCCTATGAGGACATGCCTGGGGTAGACATAAGCATTGCCCAACACACAATACCAACTTATCTGAATATGAGGCCAGTGAAACAAAAACTTTGACGGATGAGACCTGAGTGGGCCGAGAAGGTCAGAGAAGAGGTTAAGAAACATATAGATGTGGGGTTCCTGGAAGTAGTGAAGTATACTGAGTGGTTGGCAAATATTGTGCCGGTGCCGAAGAAAGACGGGAAAGCCAGAATGTGTGTGGATTACAGAGATCTCAACAAGGCTTGTCTGAAAGATGTTTTTCCTCTACCTCATATTGATGTACCAGTTGATAGTGCAGCTTTATCTGCCATGTATTCATTTGCGGATGGGTTTTCAGGGTATAATCAGGTTCTTATGGCTGAGGAAGACAGGCACAAAACTGCCTTCGTCACAGAGTGGGGTACTTATTGTTACAAGGTAATGCCGTTTAGGCTCAAAAACACAGGAGCTATTTATCAGCGGATGGCCACTACATTGTTCCATGATCTGATGCATAAAGAGATTGAAGTGTACGTGGATGACATGATGGTGAAATCAGAGACAAGAATTGGGCATATAGAAGCACTGGAGAAGTTCCTTCAGAGGGTTGACAAATACAACTTGCAGCTGAATCCTAAGAAATGTATGTTTGGGGTAACATCAGGAAAATTACTGGGACATACAGTGGGAATGGGAGGGATAGAAGTATATTCTGAGAAAATCAAGGCAATTACTGAGATGCCGACACCAAAGACAGAGAAAGAGGTTAGAGCATTCCTTGGGAAGATTCAGTATATCAGTCGGTTCATCGCCAAGTTGACGTCAGTATGTGAGCCTATCTTCAGACTGTTGAGAAAGGACCAGCCAGTGAATTGGAATGAGCAGTGTCAGTCAGCTTTCGACAAGATCAGAGAATACTTGGTAAAGCCTCATGTTTTGAAACCTCCGAGACCGGGCAGACCTTTGGTACTGTATTTAGCTATAGAATCAGAAGCACTTGGGGTAATGATGGTACATGCAGATGAGACATGGGTAGAGCATGCAGTCTACTATCTCAGTAAGAAAATGCTTCCATATGAAACCTGCTATTAAGAAGTAGAGAAGATCTGTTTGGCAGTAGTATGGGCATCCAGAAAATTGCGGCATTACTTCCAATCTTACAAGATCCAGGTAGTGGCAAAAGAGAATCCTTTGAAGTATCTACATTCAGTGCCTTCGCTAGTGGGGAAGTTGGGCAGATGGTTAGTGTTGCTGACAGAGTTTGACATTGAGGGTCTCACCTCCAAAGTAATCAAGGGGCGAGCTGTAGCAGAGTTCCTGGCATTGCAACCTATTGAAGGGGATCAGTACAAGTTTGAATTTCCAGATGAAGAGATCAAGGCAATAGCAATTCAGGGATGGAAAATGTACTTTGACGGAGCAGTGAATTACAAATGAGCCGGAATTGGGATCGTGATAGTGACCCCCGGAGGAGAGACTTTGCCTTTGGCCAAGAGGTTGACGTTCAGAGTAACTAATAACATGGCCGAGTATGAAGCATGTGCATTTGGGTTGACTGCACTGATAGCCTTGAAGGTTGAGAGCGTGGAGGTCTACGGAGATTCGATGCTGGTGATCCGACAGATTCAGTGAGAATGGGAATTGAAAGAAGAACGGTTGAAACCTTACCTTTTTCACCTCAGAAAGTTAGCACAGGTTATCCCCGATTGTAAGTTTCAGCACTTGCCGCGAGAAGAGAATCAGATGGCTGATGCATTAGCTACACTTGCAGCAACTTGGGAAAATCCAGAGAAGTTGGTAATGAGACTGTTGGTACTAACAATAGCAAATAGACCCGTTTATGAGATAGAAAGAGTCTTGGAAGTGGAGATCGACGATGGTAAACCTTGGTATCAAGACATTCAAAAGTATCTGGAACACGGGGAACTCCCAGAGGGAACAGAAAGAAAAGACAGATTAGCCATTCCGAAATTAGCTTCCCAATATGTGATTTTGAAAGGGGAACTGTACAAGAGGCAAGCAAACGATATTTAGTTGAAATGTTTGAGAATAGAAGAGGCTCAGCAGGTAATGGAAGAAGTACACGCCGGGGTATGTGGTCCGCACATGAACGGGTTGAATCTGTTCCGCAAGATAGTGAGACAAGGTTTTTACTGGTCAACCATGGAGACCGACTGCGCGAAGATGGTAAAGCACTGTCATGATTGTCAAGCACACGGTAATTTGAATCATTTGTCGCACATAGAGTTGCATGGGTTATCAGAGCCGTGGCCTTTCTCAGCATGGGGAATTGATATGATTGGAGAGATTCGACCGAATGCATCAAATGGGCATCGCTTCATAGTAGTTGCAGTAGATTATTTCTCAAAGTGGGTGGAAGCCGAGTCATTCCATAATGTTACAGCGAAGCAGATGGCAAAGTTTATAGCTCGGAATATCATTTGTCGGTATGGTATGCCGCACCATGTGGTTACAGATAACGGAGTTCAGTTCCAGGGGGAAACAAAGGCAATGCTACAGAAATACAGGATAGGCCATCATAAGTCATCACCGTATAGGCCGCAGGCAAATGGGTCAGTTGAGGCAGCCAATAAGACTATAAAGACGATTCTCGCCAAGATGACAGAAAGCTACAGAGATTGGGCAGATAAGCTACCGTATGCCTTGTGGGGGTACAGAATGTCAGTAAGAACAACAACAGGGGCTACACCTTTTTATCTAGTCTATGGAATGGAAGTAGTATTGCCAGTGGAAGTGGAAATATAGTCTATGAGGGTATTAGCAGAAACGGAGTTACCGGAACATGAATGGGCCACACAGAGGTTTGAACAGTTAGCACTGCTAGATGAAAAGAGAATGAAGTCCTTGCATCACATGCAGATATA
The DNA here is from genome assembly GCA_019454045.1 of Zanthoxylum bungeanum. Classification (NCBI taxonomy): domain Eukaryota; kingdom Viridiplantae; phylum Streptophyta; class Magnoliopsida; order Sapindales; family Rutaceae; genus Zanthoxylum; species Zanthoxylum bungeanum. The sequence continues at coordinate 37,473 of SKCR01035602.1, read as the reverse complement.
TCAGAAGAGGTTGGCTCGGGCATTCAACAAGAAGGTGCGCTCTACTAAGATTAAAAATGGTGATTTGGTACTCAAGCAGTCAAGGCCGTCGATGATAGATCCGAGAGGAAAGTTCAGACCTAATTGGGAAGGACCTTACATAGTACAGAAAGTAATGGGAAATGGGGCAGTGAGACTGTCAGACTTGTAAGGTAACGAGTTCACTGAGCCGATCAACGGGGACAGATTGAAGCAATATTTTTCCTGAGAAGGAGAAGACTTGGCAAAAGGCCTAACCCGACGGGATAAGGAAAATCATGCATACATGCATACACGTAACATATTTGGAATTCATTTTGTGTTTGTTTTGTATTCACGGGTTTTGAAGAAGAAAAAAGAAGGTGGCAAAGACAAGCCGATTAGAAGCATCAACATACCAGTGGCAGTTTTGCGATGCGTCCCAGGGGGCGAGGCCCACATCAATACTAGTAGCAGTCTTGTGGATGCATCCCGGGGTTGAGGCCCACGTCAACACATATACCAGTTGCAGTTATTGGGATGCGTCCCAAGATCGAGGTCCACTGCATCATCAGCTTCGGGATGCGTCCCAGGGTCGAGGCCCACCTTTTGTCAGCGGTATTGGGATGTGTCCCAAGGTCGAGGCCCCCGTTGTTGGTTGCAGCTATTGGGATGCATCCTAGGATCGAGGTCCACTGCATCATCAATTTCGGGATGCGTCCCAGGGTCGAGGCCTACCTTTTATCAGCGGTATTGGGATGCGTCCCAGGGTCGAGGCCACCGTTGTCGGTTGCAGCTATTGGGATGCGTCCCAGGATCGAGGTCCACTGCATCATCAATTTCGGGATGCGTCCCAGGGTCGAGGCCCACCTTTTGTCAACGTTATTGGGATGCGTCCCAGGGTCGAGGCCCCCGTTGTCGGTTGCAGCTATTGGGATGCATCCCAGGATCGAGGTCCACTGCATCATCAATTTCGGGATGCGTCCCAGGGTCGAGGCCTACCTTTTATCAGCGGTATTGGGATGCGTCCCAAGGTCGAGGCCACCGTTGTCGGTTGCAGCTATTGGGATGCGTCCCAGGATCGAGGTCCACTGCATCATCAGTTTCGGGATGCGTCCCAGGGTCGAGGCCCACTTTTGTCAACGTTATTGGGATGCGTCCCAGGGTCGAGGCCCCCGTTGTCGGTTGCAGCTATTGGGATGAGTCTCATGATCGAGGTCCACTGCATCATCAGTTTTGGGATGCGTCCCAGGGTCGAGGCCCATGTTTTGTCAGCGGTATTGGGATGTGTCCCAAGGTAGAGGCCCCCGTTGTCGGTTGCAACTATTGGGATGCATCCCAGGATCGAGGTCCACTGCATCATCAATTTCGGGATGCGTCCCAAGGTCGAGGCCCACCTTTTATCAGCGGTATTGGGATGCGTCCCAGGGTCGAGGCCACCGTTGTCGGTTGCAGCTATTGGGATGCGTCCCAGGATCGAGGTCCACTACATCATCAGTTTCGGGATGTGTCCCAGGGTCGAGGCCCACCTTTTGTCAACGTTATTGGGATGCGTCCCAGGGTCGAGGCCCCCGTTGTCGGTTGCAGCTATTGGGATGCGTCTCATGATCGAGGTCCACTGCATCATCATTTTTGGGATGCGTCCCAGGGTCGAGGCCCACCTTTTGTCAGCGGTATTGGGATGCGTCTCAGGGTCGAGGCCCCCGTTCTCGGTTGCAGCTATTGGGATGCGTCCTAGGATCGAGGTCCACTGCATCATCAACTCAGTTCGAGACAGTAGGCAAGTCAGGTGGCAGCTGGGGAGCTAGGTAAGTGAAAATGCATTGCATAACTTTGATAGGATTATCACTGTTACACATTACACAAGTCCCATCAAAGTGGGGGCGACTGTAGGCACTGCATTTTTGCATTTAAATCCCTATGATGAGTCTCATTTGGAGACACTACCTTTTAAGTCACGGAAGTCATGGGAAACGGAGGTCGGAAGGGGAAATTCAGAATAAGTATGTCATCAGATTCATTTCACAAGTTCATTATTTTCGTCTGTGCTGCGTTCGTGACCACGTTCGAACGTCAAACAGATTGCGGGCGTTCGTGTAGCGTTCGAATCGGCGTTCGAACGGTGTCGGTATTTCTGGTTTTGCTGCTAGCCTCACACCCAAGCCCAATTAGCCCACCAAAGCCCATAAAACACATCCAAATTAATAAAATGCATATTTAACACATGGGGAATTAAATAAAATCTAAAAATCATATACCAAATTAAAATAAATATCAAATAAAATCATGCCTAATTAAAACCAATCAAAAATATTATATTCCTAACTAAACAAATTGTATGCCTAATCAAAACAAATTAAATATATGAACTTCCTAAAAAAACCAAATTTTATCCACCAATCAATCTTAGGTTTTCCTTGTTTAACACTAAATCAAATCCCCCTTTAATGCACAAATCTCTTCCTTGTCAAGCAAGGATTCACCCATCACCTTTGCCTATAAAAACAAAAATATTCCAACCCTTGGAGCTCCTCTCATTCACGCACATACAGAAAAAAAAAAAAAAAAAAAAACCTTAGCATTCCCGCCTAATACACTCAAGAAAGCAACAAAGAATTTTCTCTCTTCCTCCTCCCTCAATCACCGAGAAACATCACCCCTAAACAGCCCATTGTTGAGACTAAATCACAGCCCCATACAACCCCTACATCCACCTTAATGGTAGCCCCATACAGCCCTTAATACCACCGAACCAGTAGCCCCATACAACCCCTACATCCTCCAAAACACCAGCCCCAAATAATCCCCCTACACTACCAAAAATCATAGCCCCATACAGCCCTAAACTTTGGAAAATCACAGCCCCTAAATCCCCAAAACAGTAACTAAAAACTGCACTTTAATATCACCTAAAACAGTACGAAAGAAGCAGCCAAAAAACAGAACAAACAGCAGCCAAAAATGCAACAAACAGTGACCAAAATACAGTAGTAAAACAGCAGCGAAACGGAGGGAAAACACCAGCCCCTAAATCCCCCTACATCCACCGAAACAGCAGCCCCATATAATCCCCCTACACTAACGAAAATCATAGCCCCATACATCCCTAAACTACCAAAAATCACAGCCCCTAAATCCCCCTACATCCTCCAAAACACCAGCCCCAAATAATCCCCCTACACTAACGAAAATCATAGCCCCATACATCCCTAAACTACCAAAAATCACAGCCCTTAAATCCCCAAAACAGTAACTAAAAACTGCACTCTAATATCACCTAAAACAGTAACAAAACAGCAGCCAAAAAATACATCAAACAGCAGCCAAAAACGCAACAAATAGTAACCAAAATACAGCAGCAAAACGGAGGGAAAACAGCAGCCCGAACAGCGAAGCAGCGAAGGGAAACGTTGAACCAGTGAACCAGAGGAGTTACGGAGCATCCACCCTTCCGACGACCGCGTACGATACTTCCGAGAGTCGACATAAAAGGTTAGACCTGAGGGCACTCTTCGTATTTATTTTTATTCATCTTTTAATCGTTTTAGTTATTCATTTCGTATGAGAGTCGTTCATGGATGCATGTTGTGGTTTGAATAAAATGGAAAATATGTTGCCTCTTGTGGTATATAGGATGGAAACCCAGACATAAATTTCGTAGCCGAATCCGAATGGACGGTAGTGCGGTCTGTACTTGGGATACAACTCCACTTACCACTTGAGCAAACGACGCATATTTTGTTTTATGTTGTTTGATTCGTTTATTATTAGTTATTTAAATTCTGCATGTTATTTGTTTGTGTAATGATGAGATAAAGCGTATGGGCTTAGTAAGTTGGATTAAAGGTCCTCCGTTTCGAGGGGTTAAAATCCTTTACCACGATGCTTTGCCACACCGGATGACGTATAATCAGTTGAATGTAAGATGTGTTCAATCGGGTATACAAAGTCCGATATCGTTGTCTTTATTTTTATATGCATTATGTCATTAGCGCACAGGCTTAGTAAGTTGGATTAAAGGTCCTCCGTTTCGAGGGGTTAAAATCCTTTACCACGATGATTTGCCATGCCGGATAAAGTATATTCGGTTCATTGTAAGATGTGTTCAATCGGGTATACAAAGTCCGATATCGTTGTCTTTATTTTTATATGCATTATGTCATTAGCGCATGGGCTTAGTAAGTTGGATTAAAGGTCCTTTGTTTCGAGGGGTTAAAATCCTTTACCACGATGCTTTGCCGCGCCGGATGACGTATATTCGGTTGAATGTAAGATGGGTTCAATCGGGCATACAAAGTCAGATATTTTTGTTTTTTTTTATGTGCATTATGTTATTAGCGCATGGGCTTAGTAAGTTGGATTAAAGGTCCTCTATGTCGAGGGGTTAAAATCCTTTACCACGATGCTTTGCCGCGCCTTGTAGCCCGTTATTATTTATTAGGTGTCATCTATTCATCCGTTCACGTATGCGTCATGTTGTTTACTACCTTTTTTGAGGTCACTACTGTAACACCGTTCGAACGCGTTTCAGAACGTCGCACGAACGCATGTTTCTGTCTCAGTTCATTCGAACGCATTTACGAATGCTATACGAACGTGAACCTTCTGTTTACCGTTCAAACGTGTTTACTAACGCTACGCGAATGCACATGTATTTCCTTTGTTTTATTCATGCATCAGGTCTGGTCCCGTTCGAACGCGTTCTCAAACGCTATACGAACGCGAACCTTCTGTTTACCGTTCGAACGCGTTTACGAACGCTACACGAACACGCATGCACTGAACTGAGTCCTTTTCATCACATGTCATGCATAATTGTTTCTTAGGTGATTTATCTTGTATCATGTAATTAATCATATTATTTGTATCCCTGCGTTTATCTGTTTGATGTGTTCATGAGATGGTATTCAAGCATGATTTAGCCTATTTAGTTGTTCATTTTCAAGCATGATTAGTCATTTATTGCATTATGTTTAGGTTGTTCTTTGTTTTCCGCATTATACGATTGAAGTATGTTCATGAGATTGCCGTGTGCTATTGCATGTTCGCCGTTATTCCAATTTTCTTTCATGCTTGATTGTACAATTATTATCTACTGGCATGCCAATGATCGAATGTAATGTGCTTATGACATTGTATGCTAGCCGTATTTATCTCTATACATGCAAATTTGGACATAGATTATACGCAAATAGGTTGTATGCAAATTGAGACGTAGATTAAATGCAAATAGGCTGTATGCAAATCCGGACATAGGTTATATGCAAACTTAGATATGAGCCTTGTACTTATGCATGCGAACTTAGGAGTAAATTATCCTTGGAAATGAATGTTACTTAGGCTTGGTTGAATTATTGCACAAATAATTTTATTAAAAGTGGCATAAGTAAGGGACCATTCCGAACCCAATGGTTTGAGGTCTTCCCTTACGAGGGGTGAGTGCGGCCTTAAATATTTGTCCCGGTTCACACCGGGTGGCGACTCCATTATTCTCCGGTTTAGTCCCCCGCGGGCTACTTCGTACTCCCAACTAGACCGCGAGCCTAGAACAACATGCGTCGCCCAGTTTCTGTGTCCCACACATATCCCCAGAAGGAAAAGGTAGCTGAGTGTGACTCATCATAGACCTTACCATGTCTAACAAGGTTCGGTTTCTCCGTTCGGACACACCATTTAATTACGGTGTTCCGGGAGGTGTCCACTGTGAAAGAATACCATATTCTTTCAAGTAGTCAAGAAACTCATTGCTCAAGTATTCGCCACCACGGTCCGACCGTAATGTCTTAATACTTTTTTCGGTCTGTTTTTCAACTTCGTGTCGAAACTCTTTGAATTTCTAAAAAGTTTCCGACTTGTGTCTCATAAGATACACATAACCATAACGTGATGCATCATCCGTAAAGGTTACGAAGTATTCATATCCACCTCTAGCCTGGCTAGACTTGGGCCCACATACGTCACTATGAATAAGGGCTAACAGTTCGGTGGCGCGTACACCTTTACCGCTAAAAGGTAATTTAGGCATTTTGCCTAATAAGCAAGATTCGCAGACGTCATATGAATTTGGATCAAATCCGTCCAAGTACCCACTCTTCGAAAGTATGGATATGCGAGTCTTGTTTATGTGTCCCAGACGACAATGCCACATATAAGTTTCATCCTTATGACTTACTTTAAGCCTTTTGTTTGTTACATTCTGAGATTGATTTATATTCAAAATATAAAGACAATTATTTGCATCAGCTGTGCAAATTTCTATATCGTTTTTATACATAAAACACCCAGTGTTTCGAAATACAAAAGTATACCCACATTGGATTAACATAGATACAGAAATTATATTCCTAGTCAAACTAGGTACAAAATAACAGTTTGTAAGTTCAAGTACATGCCCCGAGGGCAGTTCTAAAACAAAAGTGCCAACGGCCAAAACGGCGACTGGAGTCACATTTCCAACACGCAGGTCAATCTCTCATGATGCCAGTTTCCTGCTAATTCACAGATCCTGCACATCAGTACAAATGTGAGTACCATAACCAGAATCAAAAATCCAATTTTTAAAACTAGAAATAGTCATCTTTATTTCTATAACAAACATACCTGAGGCCGGTGCCTTGCCCCCTTTATCTCCTTCTGGAGCGCCTTGTACTCGCGGCAGTCACGCTTCCAATGACCCCGCTTGCCGCACTGGAGGCATACATCCTGAGATTTGTCCTTTGGCTTCCCAGAAGCCTTTGACGCTTTGACTTTGCCCTTATTCTTATGCTTCTTCTTCTTGACACCTCCAGTCGCCTTGGGCCCAGCCCTCGGAGTACAAGATGTAGAAGCAAAGTGCGCCTCGCGCTTCTTGCCCTTAAGAAGTTCCTTTTCTGCCTCACGCAGCGTGGACATCAGCTCTCCAAGAGTCTGCTCTTGGTTCATCCTATTATAGTTCATGATGAACCCACTCCAAGTGTCGGGGAGAGACTGCAAGATCAAATCTATAGAGGTCTCTATCTCAAAGACAATCCCCATTTGTCCAAGCTGCTCGATATCAGCAATCATCTGTGTCACGTGATGTTCAATAGACGTACCCTCCGACATCTGAGCACGGAAGAGCTTCTTCTGTAACTCATATCTTTGCGATCTAAGGTTAGATCGGTGTAGATCATTCGATTTCGCCAACATAGTATAGGGATCCAATCCCTTGTTCTGTCGACGGAATTGGTGACTCATAGCAGCAAGCATGATAGATTGAGCAGTTGCGTTGTCATCACTATGTGTCTTCCAAAGATCTAGCTCGAGCAACTGATCAGATCTGGGCTTAGGCCCAAGAGGTCTCTCTATAGTATATAGCAGCCTCTCGGATCCAAGGACTATCCTTAGATTCATGTCCTAATCGGAAAAGTTAGTGCCATTGAAGACATTATCGCCCATGATGATGTCTCGGACACTGTTCTTTCCAGTCATTTTAACTGCGATAATCTAATTATCCAATTAACAATGTAGGGTACAGTCCAACTGTTACAAGAAAAATGACATTATATTAGTCCAACTAATAAAATAATTTTGACGAAATATTTGAAAGCGCGTAAAGCTAAGTATTTGAACGAAATTGCAAAGTCAATACTAGCCTCCCACTATTTTTTGGCGAGCCTCTAACCCTCTGTTGAGTACTCGGGAAACCCAGTTTCCTAGTGGGCTAGGATCCCGTTAAATAACGCACAACCTTGACTTTAGCCAACAAGCTGTATGATATTTAACTAGGTAGATCTCGAAGATCAATTGGATCTCATCCAATTCCTAAATCCGGTAGGTGGACCTCCAAGTACGAAACATATATACAATATATATGACAATATATCTGACAACAGCTAGCAGACCCAGTTATGAGATAGAGAGAATCTTGGAAGTGGAAGTCGACGACGGAAAACCTTGGTACTACGACATTCTACAGTATCTAGAACGTGGAGAATTCCTAGAGGGAGCCGGTAAGAAAGACAGAATAGCCATTCATAAATTGGCTTCCCAGTATGTGAGTTTAAGGGGAAAGTTGTACAAGAGACAAGCCAATGGAATCCAGTTGAAGTGTTTAAGAAAATGAGAGGCTCAGAAGGGGATGGAAGAGGTGCACGCTGGAGTATGTGGACCGCACATGAATGGATTGAATTTGTCTCGCAAGATAATGAGACAAGGATTTTACTGGTCGACCATGGAAGCTGACTGCGTAAAGCTAGTGAAGCACTGTCATGATTTCCAGGCATGCGGCAACTTGAACCATCTTCCGCATACGGAATCGCATGGACTGTCAGAACCATGGCCTTTCTCAGCATGGGGTATCGACATGATCGAAGAAATCAGGCCACATGCATCAAATGGACACCGCTTCATAGTAGTGGCGGTAGACTATTTTTCGAAATGGGTGGAAGCCGAGTCATTCCATAATGTTACGGCAAAGCAGATGGCAAAGTTCATAGCCCGAAATATAGTATGTCGATATAGAATTGTTGGGGTTGGTGCTCAGAGCGCCAATTCCCGGTTGTATTTCTTGAGAATACTACTGTAAAATGTTATTATTTTGAATAATATAAGCAGTTTCTGTAATATAACATATCTTTTAATATGGTAAAGACGTAATGACCTTAGAATGACTAGTCATGAAACTGTTGCAAAAGTGTCGCAACTGACATTGAGTTGTGTCATGACGTTGTCATTCTCAAACAGTTCCTGGTCAAGGTTTACACTACTTGGTCAGTATAGTAAACTTGTTGAGACTGGTACATGTCATATACTGGAATATATGATTCCAATGGTTTCTCGATGAACCATGAGTCTTGGAGACTCGTATAGATGTGTAGGTGTTTATAGCGGATAAACACTGAACGACTTATCGAAGATTCTTAATGGATGGTACACTAACGTCAATAAGATTCTTCGACTTGAGATACCAATGTGGGCGCATAAGACATCTTCCACACTTAGATGGCAGTCACATCACCGATCTATTTAGATCAGATCTCCGCCTGTTCGTTGGGTGTAGATAGATCCTCAAGGTGTCCTGTGTGTATCGAGATAGGCACCGTCAGTTCTATGTACAGAGCATAGGTAGTCCATATGATTAGCAATCAGATAAAAACCATGGGCCAGTGGTACACTTTAGAGGTAAGTTCTAAATATTCTTTTAGAGATTGCTAATAGAGACGTCGACGGAATTGTCCCTATAGAGATTTGACATTTACATCTATATCTCTGGGATATATCCGGATACCTGTGACGGAGGAATTAGACATTTTCCATGACCTCGACCTGTACGATTCAGCGAGTTTATCTGTGGTCGTCATAATTTACGGGTGGATAAATTATGGACATGAAATTGGATTTCGTGACAAATATGATTGAATCTAGAGAGTCTCACTAATGAAATATACTCGTAGAGCACTAGAGCAACAATTATAATATCATAAATATATATGTATTTGATATTTAATGTAAATATAGTACATATATTTAATATATTTGTATTTAAATAATTAATTAATTATTTAATTATTAAATGATTAAATTAATTAAAATATAAATGTATTAAAGTTATGATATATTGTTGAGATGACTTAAAGATGCCTTTGTTGACTTTAATTAATTCATTAAAGTGTTAATGATCATATTTTTGCAAGTTGACAAGTTGGCATTATTAAAAAAAATTAAAAATATATCTTGATATTTTTTCTTTGAGATTTTCGGCCAAGTGAAAATGTCCAAGGGTTGGATATTTTTCATTAACCAAAAATCTTATCCAAAACTCCATTAAAACAAAACAAAAGAAGCTTGGGAGAAAGAAGAAGAATGATAAAGATAAAATCAAAGAAAGCTTGGAATTTAGTGAGTATTTCCAACTTGCCATTAGAGAGAAAAATGTTCCTGTAGGCACTTCATTTTTGCATATAAGTCCCGATGATGAGCCTCGTACGGAGGCACTACCCTTTAAGTTGCTAAAGTCGCGGGAAACGGACATCGGAAGGGAAAATTCAGAAATCAATACCTTGTTGGACTTAATTCATTTGCTTAGCTCCGGGTTCGCTCGTTGGATCTCTGTTTTAACTGTTAGACTCAGCCCAAAAATCCCTGCACCCATCCAAAGCCCATTTCGCCCAAGCCCACTCCAAAAATAATTAAAACATTTAAAACACATGTCACAAATTAAATAAATCAAATCAAATCACCTTCCTAAATTAAATAAATCCTCTTCCTTATAACAAACTAAATAGATATTCCCCATAATTACAAAATCTCCATTTCCTACCCATACAAGGACAACCCTAACCCACTCTTATAAAAAGACACACAAACTAAAACCCTAGGGGCGCTCTTCACTCACAACTCTCTCTCTCTCTTTCACGCCATATCTCTCTCTCTAAAAAATTTCACACAGTGAATAAAACCTAATAGCTCACTATCACGCCATAACCCCCCCCACAACTTTCCCTCTCTCTCTCGCCACTCCTTCTCTCTCCCCTGAAAACTCTCCATACCTCTCTCTCCCAAAAGAAAACAAAACCCTAAGATGCCTCTTTCATTCTCTCTTCTCTTCACGTCCACGAGCCTCTCTCTACCTCTGATCAACTCACAAAAAAATAAACAAAGAAGACATTCACAAAGTTAAACCCTAACTCACTCATTCGGCAGCCTCATCTTCTCTCATAAACTTTCCAAACCCTAGAAATCCTAAGTCTAAAGCCTCTCGAATCCATCTCTCTCGGCCTCACCAAAACAACAACCCCCTCCTTCCACCGATTCAGCCAACAACAGTTTTTTAGCCTCCATTCTTTGCACTACATTCATAGTAGCCAATCGTCCACCCACGAGCCCCTCTTCTTCCTTCTCTCTTCACAAACCTCACATCCCTAAAGCCCACTCTCTAACCGACAAAAGACCCTCAGCCAAGCCACAAACACACGCACAAATCAAACCCTAGACAGGCCACACGCTCTTCCCACTCACACACATGCCATTCACTAACTGCCACTCTCCACCAGACCGACACATACAAAAAATCAAAGACAAGCACACAAACCATGCACAAGAAACAGCACGCACTCACACCACATTGATGTACACTTACACGTCAATGTACACACCCTTCTTACACCTTGACACCTTACGCACACAGGATACACACTGAGCCATTGATCGACACAAAAACAAACACAAACTACCCCAAAATCACCTCAAAACCGAGCCACAAGCCTCACCAACTGAGAGCATAACAGCCCTTCATCAAATACAAAAACAACGTGAAATAATAACCTCAAACCGAGTCCAAAATAGTGCAAAATCACCCCTGAAAACAGTCCAGAAAATAACCCAAAATAGTGAATAAAAATAGAGAAACAGCGATCGGAAACAGCGAACCAATGAAATAGCAGAAACAGAGAAAACGACAGTGAAAATAGTGGAAATAGCGAACCAGTGAAAACAGTGGAAACACCAACCCTTTTGTCGACATCCTAACGCACTCCCGAGAAGTGACTTAAAAGGTAAGACCTGAGGGCACCCTTTGTTGTATTTTATTTTGTCGTACTAGAAACGGCATGTTCGGTTGGACGTGGAATATGTCCAACCGGGTATGCGAAGTCCTACATTGAAAACGGCCAAATACTTTGGTCGCATATTTCATTATTTGGCATTTATTTCACTTTATTTGTCTTTTTACTATTTCGCATTTAATTTGGATTTATGGTTGTTTTATTGTTCCGCTTTTATTTTGTTTTATTTATCTTTCTTCATTATTTCGCATTTTAGTTTATTATTTGTCTCTTCGGTTATTTATAGTTATATGCATTATCATATTTCATATATGTCAACATTGGGTTCATGATTGCGTTGTGTTAATAATTGCTTGTTATCTTCTCGTGGTATATCGGATGGAAACCCATACATAAATTCCGTAGTCGAATCCGAATGGACGGTAGTGCGGTCTATACTTAGGATACAACTCACGTACTGTTTGAGGAACGTTCATGAGATTACGTGCTTGCATTTATTTCACTTACTTCTATGCATGCAAACTTAGATATAGGTTGTATGCAAACTTAAATATAGGTTATTCTTGCGTATGTATGTTGCGTAGACTTGGTTAGATTATTGCATAAATTCGTTCATTACAAGTGACATAAGTAAGAGACCACTCCGAACCCAACGGTTTGAGGTCTTCCCATGCGAGGGGTGAGTGCGGCCTTAAATCATTTCCCAGTTCACACTGGGTGGCGACTCTATTTTATTTCTCCGGTTTAGTCCCCCGCGGGCTACTCCGTACTCCCGACCGGGCCGCGAGCCCGGGACAGCATCATCAATTTATGTGTCCTACAGTCTGGTGACTCCACTGGGGATAGAGAATCGGCCCCGAAATAATGCCTTGTAATGTTTTTGACTTTTGTTTTAGTTAACCGTGTCTATTGTGGGTTAAAGGGGTTTAATCAAAGGCACTATTAGAGCTAGGTAATGGTTTGGTGTCCTCCTTCATTCACTACCTTTCTATAAGGAAAAGCTGTGAAGGCACCTAGATAATCATTTACTCGAAGCTTACCGTGATGGACTAATTTGGAGGACCTATTATTTATTCCTGTCACCAAAGCGATAAGAGCCTAAGAGGCTTGGGTATTTAAGAGAGTTCGCTCCACCCTCCCTCTGGGGAATCTTCAATAGGAAATCCATTTGAGAGTTAGTCATGCACCATAACTCGTTGGCATGTACCTTAAAGTATAAAAAAGGTCCGCTCACTTGGTCGCTCGAACCCTTGAGTGCGGAGTTCTAGTTGTGGGCAATCATTCGCCAAAGGGAACCTTTGTCTATACCCCCATAAACCCATATGTGAACTGTAGTTGTAGGACCGATAGAAAACACCTATTTATGTTTATGTTTGGGACCATCGTCATTTGGGTTCAGTTGGACCTTTTGTCATGAGGTATGGGCTTGTTGGGCCATTTAAACTGGGACGAGTTCGTGCCTTATGAAAATTGGGCCAAAAGCTTCTAAAATGCCAATGGGCCATTTTTTGTTTAGGCCCCTAATCATTTGAAGTTGTTTAGCCATGTTATCGCAAAAGTGTAAACATGTTGGGCCTTTTCAACTGGGACAAGTTTGCACCACGCAATAGTATGGTTGAATGCTTTGGAATGATAATGGGCCGACTTATATATTCCATGCATCACACGCATACATGCTAACATAAAGTTTTAAAAGACACCATAGATATCCATTGGGTTAGGGAAGAGGGAAGACTCATCAAAAGGCCGTCAGCAAACATGAGCGAATCAGAGAACGAGGTATCCCCATATGGATCAGCTGGAAACAAGTCTCACTAAGGTTACCGAGCAACTGAAAACTTTGACTGCCGCTATGGCTAATGTGGTTGTGCCTCGTGCTGGGGGAGGCTATGAGAATGTGAGGCGTGAAGAGTCTCCAAACAGGTTGAGTGATGATATCTCTAATTTCATTGATGATGTGGCTGAGTATACCGCATGAAGGATAGCTGGGTCCCACGCCGAATTGCGGAAACTCCGGGATCAGGTAGAATCGGTTACCCACAAGATGAGGGGTAAACATGAAGATTTGATAGACTATGAGGCAATGAATTTTGAGGAGCAACTGCCGGCTCAGTTCAAGATGCCCGACATAGCCAAGTTCAATGGGAACAGGGTTCCGAGGGTCCATCTCTGATAGTATATTTATGTGATGAGTTCAATGGGCCTGTCGCAGCGTCAGGTTCAAAAGATGTTCGGGATGTCGCTTGAGGGAGCACTCGTGGTATGGTATCATGGCCTTGGGAGGAAGGTCAATGATGATTGGAGGGCATTGGCATAGGTCTTTCTGAACCAGTATGTCACGGATTTGGAGATCGACTTGTCGCTTCGAGACTTGGAGAATACCAAACAGAAGCCGGGGGAGAGCTTCAAGGGTTATGTAGATCGCTGGAGAAGCCAGCTTCTAAAGATTCAGACTCGTCCCTCGGAGAAAGACCAAATCCAGATGATCATCAAGGGCACCAAACCTTCTATTTATGGAAAGTTGAGGAGGATGACCTCCATGATTACTGATTTTCGACAGTTGAGGGAGACTGTCATGGACATTGAGGAAGAGAAAGCGGAGAATATGAAGTTTTATGGCCTGAACATGAGGACTGTTGGAGGATCATCAAGTACCAAGCTTGTTTCTGCTGAAGTTGCCGCCATTAGAAACCAGCGTTTCTCTAACTTGGGTAGGCCTCTGTCAAAAATGCTCGAGAAGTTGGCGAGATAAAGACTCCTAAAACCCTTGGAGACTACACCACTTCCACACCCTATACCACCAAATCTCAACCTGAACCTTTACTGCCACTACGACCAGCAAAAGGGCCATGACACCGATAGTTGTGCCGCCTCTGACATGAAATCCAAGACCTCATAGACTCCCACAAAATACCTGACCCGAAAAAAGAGCAAGCCAACACACACCGAAACCCCCTACCTAATTATCACTCCATCCCACCACCTACCTACATGATTAGCGCTGGCCTACCTGAAAGCCTTGTCCTCCAAACCTTTGACCACCAAGCCTTTTGCCTGGGGATTTGGGATAGCAATAGTGAGGATGAAATATAGCAAGGGAAGAATTTCTGGCTGGACTTCTCAAGCAGTGATGAAGAGGAGTTGAAAGGAATGACATGCAGTGGGTGTTTTTACAGTGATACAGCGGAGAAAGGCAAAGAGGTGTTGGCTGAAGGTAGAGAAGTGACAGAGAACGGGGATAATGCTGAAGGAGATGTAGTGCTGCATCAGTTGAAGAAGACACGAACACATCTGAGCATTTGGGAGTTGTTGTGTGCATCGCAAGAGCACAAGCGTGCCATAGTTGAGGCCTTGAGCAAGATAATAGTACCGGAGGATGCCAACCCTACGATGTTTGTAGGATCGGTGCAGAAGGAAGCATTGCAGGTGATAACCTTTTCTAAGGAGGAACTCCCGGTGGAGGGAAGAAGTCATAACATGCCATTATTCATAAGAGCTGAAGTGAGGGGGTAAGAAGACGTCTTCTGTAATGGTGGATGATGGCTCATCTATCAATGTGTGCCCGTTGAAGATCTTGTCGAGATTGGGTCTGAAGGCGAAAGATCTGAGTCCCTCCAATATGACTATCAAGGCGTATGATGATAGCAAGCGATGAGTTGAGGGTACTTTTACTGCAGTGGTCAAAGTGGGCCGAGTAGAGGATGAGGTTGAGTTCACAGTGCTTGGGAGGCCATGGTTTCACAAGCTTGGGGCGTGCCTTCCACTCTGCATCAGGTCATTAAGTTCCCGTATGGAGGAGAGATTCACTATCAGAGCTGAAGTAGACAATGTCGTGGCCGCTTTGGAGATACAACCTTTCACGAGGTTTCAAGTGTCTGCAACCTTTGAGGAGTGGGTAGATCCTAAGGTTGCTAGGATCATGGAGAAGATGAAGTTTGAGCCGGGTACATGTTCAGATGTTGGAGGATCATTTCCCGACTTCAAGGGGCAGACCACCAGGAGAGGTTTGGGATACTAGTCCGATGAGGAAAAGCCGAAAACTAAGAAGAAATGGGTAAAGCTGACAGAATAATTCATGAAGGCAACAGGGTATCAATGAGAGCCTGAACTAGTGGAAGTCAACGGGGTCATGGTGCCAGGATTTGAAATCTTCCAAGATGTGATGGGAAAGAAACCGTTGGCAGAAGAAGTTGCAAAAGGAGAAGACAAGTGGGAAGAAGAGCTGATGAAGCTGGAGAGCCTGACCTTCGAGGAGAGTAAGAGGACTGAATAAAACCCAGCTGCGGAGGATGAAGCGTCTGTGGAGGATGAAGACATTTATCTCCCTGATTTATTTGAATATACCTCTGCATTCGCTAATAATAAAGACATTCATTTTGCTTACTTGTCTGAGTCTCTTCCCTTCAACTTACATGACTTGAGTATATTGTACATCAACTCAACCAAAACAATTGCACTTAACCTTGGTACGCTTGAGAACCCAGGGAGGTCTTAATTGCAAGTGAGGCTATCTCTGAGGAGCGGAGGCAATTAGAGGAGATGTTAGTCAAATATTCCAAAGTGTTCGCTTGGTCCTATGAGGACATGCCCGGAGTAGATAGAAGTATCGCCCAACACACGATACCGACTTATCCAAACATGAGATTGATAAAGCAGAAGCTCCGAAGGATGAGACCTGAGTGGGCCGAGAAAGTTAGAGAATAAATCAAGAAGCAGATAGATGTGGGATTTCTGGAAGTAGTAAAGTATGCCGAGTGGTTGGCAAATATTGTGCCGGTACCGAAGAAAGATGGGAAGGTCAGAATGTGCGTGGATTATAGAGACCTTAACAAAGCTTGCCCGAATGATGATTTTCCTTTACCCCATATAGATGTGCTAGTTGATAGTGCGGCTTTATCTGCCATGTACTCGTTCACGGATGGGTTCTCAGAATACAATCAGGTTCTTATGGCTGAAGAAGACAAGCATAAGACTGCCTTTGTCACATAATGGGGTACGTATTGCTACAAGGTGATGCTGTTTGGGCTTAAGAAAGCAGGAGCCACTTACCAGCGAATGGCCACCACGTTATTCCACGACTTGATGCATAAGGAGATTGAGGTATATGTGGATGACATGATGGTGAAATCAGAGACAAGAAGCAGACACATAGAAGCACTGGAGAAGTTCCTTGAACGAGTCGACAAATACAACTTGTGGCTAAATCCCAAGAAGTGTGTGTTTGGGGTAACATCGGGAAAATTGCTAGGACACACGGTTGGAATGGGAGGAATAGAAGTAGACCTTGAGAAGATCAAGGCCATTACCAAAATGCTTGTACCGAAGACAGAGAAAGAAGTGAGAGCATTCCTCGGGAAAATTCAGTACATCAGTCGTTTCATCGCCAAACTAACATCAGTATGCGAGCATATCTTCAAATTACTGAGGAAGGACCAGCCAGTGAAATGGAATGAGTAATGCCAAGAAGCTGTCGACAATATCAGGGAATACTTGGTGAAACCTCCTGTCTTGAAACCTCCAAGACCGGGCAAACCCTTAGTGCTGTATTTGGCCATAGAACCCGAAGCGCTGGGGGCGATGATGGTATAAGCATATGAGACGGGGTAGAGCATGCAATCTACCACCTCAGTAAGAAGATACTTCTGTATGAAGCCCGCTATCAAGAAGTAGAGAAGATCTGTTTGGCAGTAGTGTGGGCATCCAGAAAATTGCGTCACTACTTCTAATCTTACAAGATCCAAGTGGTAGCAAAAGAAAATCCCTTGAAGTATCTGCATTCGGTGCCTTCGCTAGTAGAGAAGTTAGGCAGATGGTTGGTATTGCTGACAGAATTTGATGTTGAGTATCTCACCTCTAAAGTAATCAAAGGTCGAGCTGTAGCGGAGTTCTTGGCACTACAACCTATAGAAGGAGACCAGTACAAGTTTGAATTCCCAGACGAGGAGATCCAAGCAAAAACAGTCCATGGATGGAAGATGTACGTTGACGGAGCAGTAAATTGTAAAGGAGCCGGAATAGGGATTGTGATAGTAACCCCCGAAGGAAAAACACTGCCTATGGCCAAGAGGTTGACGTTCGGAGTAACAAACAACATGGCTGAGTATGAAGCGTGCGCCTTCAGACTAACAGCATTGATAGCCTTGAAGGCTAGGAACGTGGAGGTCTACGGAGACTCGATGTTGGTAGTCCGACAGATGCATGGAGAATGGGAATTGAAGGAAGAACGGTTGAAACCCTACTTGTTCCACCTCAGGAGTCTGGCACAGGCCCTCCCCGATTGTAAGTTCCAGCACTTGCTGCAAGAAGAGAACCAAATGGCAGACGCGTTGGCTACACTAGCCGCAACTTGGGAAAATCTTGAGAAATTGGTGATGAAACCTCTAGTGTTGACAACGGCAAGCATACCTGTCTACGAGATAGAAAAGGTCTTGGAATTAGAGATCAACGATGGGAAACCATGGTATTACGACATTCAGTGATACTTAGAACACAGGGAATTTCCAAAAGAAGCAAGCAGAAAGGACATGATAGCCATTCAGAAGTTGGCTTCTCAATATGTGAGTTTGAAGGGAGAACTATACAAGAGGCAAACGAATGGCATTCAGCTGAAGTGTTTAAGAAAAGAAGAGGCTCAGAAGGCAATGGAAGAAGTACATGCCGGAGCATGTGGACCGCACATGAATGGGTTGAATTTGTCTCGCAAGATAGTAAGACAAGGCTTCTACTGGTCGACCATGGAAGCTGACTGCGCGAAGCTGGTAAAGCATTGTCACGATTGCCAAGCACACGGTAACTTGAATCATCTTCCGCACACAGAGTTGCACGGGCTGTCAGAGCCGTGGCCTTTCTCAGCATGGGGAATTGATATAATCGGAGAAATTCGACCGCACGCATCGAATGGACATCGTTTTATAGTAGTGGCAGTAGACTACTTTTCAAAGTGGGTGGAAGTCGAGTCATTTCGCAACGTCACAGCAAAGCAGATGGCAAAGTTCATAGCCCGGAACATCATTTGTCGATATGGGATGCCGTATCACGTAGTAACAGGCAACGGAGTCCAGTTTCAAGGAGAAACAAAGGCAATGCTACAGAGGTATGGGATAGGACATCATAAGTCATCACCTTACCGACCACAAGCGAATGGGGCAGTCTAGGCAGCCAACAAGACGATAAAGAGGATACTAGCCAAGATGACAGAGAACTATAAAGATTGGGCTGACAAACTACCGTACGCCCTGTAGGGATATAGAACTTCTGTGAGAACAGCAACGGGAGCTACACCTTACTCTTTGCTCTACGGAATGGAAGCAGTACTGCCAGTGGAAGTTGAGATACGGTCCATGCAGTTATTAACAGAAGCAGAGTTACCTGAACAAGAATGGGCCTCGCAGAGATTTGAACAGTTAGCATTACTAGATGAGAGGATAATGAAGTCTTTATGTCATATGCAGTTATACCAGAAGAGGTTGGCTCGAGCATTCAACAAGAAGGTGCGTCCTACTAAGATCAGAAAGGGTGATCTGGTACTTAAGCAGTCGAAGCCATTGACGACAGACCCGAGAGGAAAGTTCAGACCCAACTGGGAAGGACCTTACATAGTCCAGAAAGTAATAGGAAACGAGGCAGTGAGACTGTCAGATTTGGAAGGGAACAAGTTCACAGAGCCGATCAACGTGGACAGATTGAAGTAATATTTTGCCTGAGGAAGAGAAGACCGAGCAATCACCAAGGGAATTGGCGGAAGACCTAACCCAACGGAATAGGAAATTCATCCATGCATGCATGCATACACGTAACGTACTTGCATTCGTTTTTGTTTAGTTTTGTTTTGTATTCACAGGTTTTAAAGAAAAAAAAAGAGAAAGTGGCAAATGCAAGCCAACCAGAAGCAGCAACAGTACAGTGTCAGCAGTTTTCAAGAATGAATCACAGGGTTGAGGCCCACATCAGTATCAGTTTCGGGAAGGAATCCTAGGGTTGAGGCCCACATCAGTATCAGTTTTCGGGAAGGAATCCCAGGGTTGAGGCCCACATCAGTATCAGTTTTCGGGAATAAATCCCAGGGGGTGAAGCCCACATTATCAGCGGTTGAAAGGAATGATTCTAGTGGAGTGAAAAAAAAATGAGAGAGAGAAAAATCCTTGATGGTTAGACATATGTCCGGTGATGAGATTGTTTGCTGTAGGGTGAAACCTTGGAAACGATAAGTGCAAGATATACTATCATCTGGTATTTTGAGTGATTGATCTCGGCTAGACTCACGGGCACTTAATTACAGGATCTCAGCAGTAGAAGCCTGAGAAGTCGGCAAGATGACTAGTTGAAGAGATGGAGGATCAGTGAATGACCATTTGCTTAGATGTCCATCCTGGTTTACTTGTGTTACGATATATGATATGGTTGGAAATGAAGAAAAAGTCTCTGAAGAGGAAAAATAAACCACCTATAACCGATAAGCGTGAAGCTACCCATGGGTGAGTATTAGGACCACCATGAGGAGAAATGCTACCTTAAAGGGTAGGTGTGTTGAAAAAAAAAGTTCAAAATGAAAAGGAAAACAAAAAGAGACAAAAAAAAAGAAGAAGAAAACCATATCATATTGAGTACGAGGAAGTAATCACAGAGTATGATCAAGACATCTCGGTTGGTTAGACCCACTGATCCAATTCTTCGAAACAAAATCATCGAGTTGGCTTACTTAAGGATTAAGCTGCGAAAGAACCTTGGCACACACACACTTGGAGTCTAGTTCAGATCATTTATTCAAACGGTCGGATTTGAATTGTATCAAGTACTTTGAAGGTTCCATGGTTTCGACACGAAACATCCTTGAGGACGAAAATATGTTTAGCTATCGGGATTATCTCGTGAGAGGCAATATAGTGTGTTGGTATGTAACATCACATCAGGAGATCTACCTTGACCTAATGAAAGTAGTAAAGAACAGAAGAATGAACCGAGATTGGGGGCGACCAGTCTACCCTTTCTCATACATCACAGTTCGGGAATGAACCACCACATCAGTAATGCCTCAGGGATAAGGTTCAGTATACCGGGAATGGCACTCCGGGGATGGAGCATGGGTCGAGGCCAACATCAGTACCAGTTTTGGGGATGAGTCTCAGGGTCGAGGCCCACATCAGTAGTTTGGGATGCACCCCAGGGTCGAGGCCCACATCATCAGTTTGGGATGCGTCCCAAGGTTGAGGCCCACATCAGCAGTTTGGGATGCGTCTCAGGGTCGAGACCCACATCATCAGTTTGGGATGCGTCCCAGGGTCGAGGCCCACATCAGTAGTTTGGGATGCGTCCCAGGGTCGAGGCCCAAACATCAGTAGCAGTTTGGGATGCGTCCCAGGGTCGAGGCCCACATATCATCCGCAGTTTGGGATGCATCCCAGGGTCGAGGTCCACACATCAGTAGCAGATTGGGATGCATCCCAGGGTCGAGGCCCACACATCATCAGCAATTTGGGATGCATCCCAAGGTCGAGGCCCACACATCATCATCAATTTGGGATGTGTCCCAGGGTCGAGGCCTACACATCATCAGCAGTTTGGGATGCGTCCCAGGGTCGAGGCCAACACATCATCAGTAGTTTGGGATGCGTCCCAGGGTCGAGGCCCACACATTAGTAGCAGTTTTGGATGCGTCCCAAGGTCGAGGCCCACACATCATCAGCAGTTTGGGATGCATCCCAGGGTCGAGGCCCAAACATCATCAGCAGTTTTTGGGATGCGTCCCAAGGTCGAGGCCCACACATCATCAGCAGTTTGGGATGCGTCCCAGGGTCGAGGCCCACACATCATCAGCATTTTTTGGGATGCGTCCCAGGGTCGAGGCCCACACATCATCAGCAGTTTGGGATACGTCCTAGAGTCGAGGCCCACACATCATCGGCAGTTTTTGGGATGCGTCCTAGGGTCGAGGCCCACAACTTATCAACACAGTTCGGGAACAAAGTCCGCAGATGGTTCGGGAACAAAGCCCAGAGGTCGAAAGCACCTCGTCGTCACATTCAGCACAGTTCGGGAATAAAGCCCACATTCGGTGGTTTAGTAACAAAGCCCAGGGGTCGAAGCACCTCGCCACCATATCAGTTCAGTTTGGTAGTGATTTCTAGAGATCGCAGCATCTTGTAGGGATGAACCTTGGGGTCGGAGCACCTCACCATCATATCAGTTCAGTTTGGTAGTGATTCCTAGAGATCGCAGCATCTTTCATGGATGAACCTTGGGGTCGGAGCACCTCACCATCACATCAGTTCAGTTCGGTAGTGATTCCTAGAGATCGCAACATCTTGCAGGGATGAACCTCAGGGGTCGCAGCACCTCACAACCAGATCAACTCAGTTCGAAGCAACAGACAAGTCAGGCAGCAGCTGGCGAGCCAGGTAAGTAAATGTATTGCATAACTTTGATAGGATTGTCATTGTCACACACTGCACAAGTCCCATCAAAGTGGGGGCGACTGTAGGCACTACATTTTTGTATATAAGTCCCGATAATGAGCCTCGTACAGAGGCACTACCCTTTAAGTTGCGGAAGTCACGGGAAACGGACGTCGGAAGGGAAAATTCAGAAATCAATACCTTGTTGGACATAATTCGTTTGCTTAGCTTTGGGTTTGCTCGTTGGATCTCTGTTTTAACTGTTAGACTCGGCCCAAAAATCCCCGCACCCATCCAAAGCCCATTTCTCCCAAGCCCAATCCAAAAATAATTAAAAAATTTAAAACACATGTCATAAATTAAATAAATCAAATCAAATCACCTTCCTAAATTAAATAAATCCCCTTCCTAATTTAAAGAGATCATTTCCTTATAACAAACTAAATAGATATTCCTCATAATTACACAATCTCCATTTCCTACCCAGACAAAGACAACCCTAACCCACTCTTATAAAAAGACACACAAACTAAAACCCTAGGGGCTCTCTTCACTCAAAACTCTCTCTCTCTCACGCCCTATCTCTCTCTCTAAAAAATTTCGCACAGTGAATAAACCCTAATAGCTCACAGTCACGCCATAACCCCCCCACAACTTTCCCTCTCTCTCTCGCCACTCCTTCTCTCTCCCTGAAAACTCTCCACACCTCTCTCTCCCAAAAGAAAACAAAACCCTAAGACGCCTCATTCATTCTCTCTTCTCTTCACGTCCACGAGCCTCTCTCCTACCTCTGATCAACTCACAAAAATAAACAAAGAAGACATTCACAAAGTTAAACCCTAACTCACTGATTCGGAAACCTCATATTCTCTCATAACTTGCCAAACCCTAGAAATCCTAAGTCTAAAGCCTCTCGGATCCATCTCTTTCGGCCTCACCAAAGAAACAACCCCCTCCTTCCACCGATTCAGCCAACAATAGTTTTTTAGCCTCTATTCTTTGCACTTCATTCATATGAGCTAACCATCCACCCACGAGCCCCCCATTCTTCATTCTCTCTTCACAAACCTCACGTCCCTAAAGCCCACTCTCTAACCGAAAAAAGACCCTCAGCCAAACCACAAACACACACACAAATCAAACCCTAGACAGGCCACACGCCCTTCCCACTCACACACACGCCATTCACTAACTGCCACTATCTACCAAACCGACACATACAAAAAAATCAAAGACACGCACACAAACCATGCACAAGAAATATCACGCACTCACACCACGTTGATGCACACTTACACGTCAATGTACACACCATTCTTACACATTGACACCTTACGCACACAGGATACACACTTAGCCATTGACCGACACAAAAACAAACACAAACTGCCCCAAAATCACCTTAGAACTGAGCCACAAACCTCACCAACCCAGAGCATAGCAACCCTTCATCAAATATAAAAACAACGTGAAACGGTAACCTTAAATAGAGTCCAAAATTGTGCAAAATCACCCTTGAAAATAGTCCAGAAAATAACCAAAAATAGTGAATAAAAACAGAGAAAACAGCGAGTGGAAACAGCGAACTAATAAAAATAGCGGAAATAAAGAAAATGGCAGTGAAAATAGTGGAAACAGCGAACCAGTGAAAATAGTGGAAACACCAACCCTTCTGGCGACGTTCTAACGCACTCCCGAGAAGCGACTTAAAAGGTAAGACCTGAGGGCACCCTTTGTTGTATTTTATTTTTTCGTACTGGAAACGGCATGCTCGGTTGGACGTGGATTACGTCCAACCGGGTATGCGAAGTCCTACATTGAAAACGGTCAAATACTTTGGTCACATATTTCATTATTTGGCATTTATTTCACTTTATTTGTCTTTTTACTATTTCGCATTTAATTTTGATTTATGGTTGTTTTATTGTTCCGTATTTATTTTGTGTTATTTATCTTTCTTCATTATTTCGCATTTTAGTTTATTATTCGTCTCTTCGGTTATTTATAGTTATATGCATTATCATATTTCATGTATGTCAACATTGGGTTCATGATTGCGATGTGTTAATAATTGCTTGTTATCTTCTCGTGGTATATCGAATGGAAACCCAGACATAAATTCCGTAGCCGAATTCAAATGGACGGTAGTGCGGTCTGTACTTGGGATACAATGCACGTACTGCTTGAGGAAACGTTCATGAGATTACGTGCTTGCCTTTATTTCACTTACTTCTATGCATGCAAACTTAGATATAGGTTGTATGAAAACTTAGATATAGGTTATTCTTACGTATGTATGTTGCGTAGACTTGGTTAGATTATTGCATAAATTTGTTCATTACAAGTGACATAAGTAAGGGACCATTCCGAACCCAACGGTTTGAGGTCTTCCCTTGCGAGGGGTGAGTGCGGCCTTAAATCATTTCCCAATTCACACTAGGTGGCGACTCCATTTTATTTCTCCAGTTTAGTCCCTCATGGGCTACTCCGTACTCCTGACTAGGCCGCGAGCCTGGGACAACGTCGTCGATTTATGTGTCCTACAGTCTGGCGACTCCACTGGGGACAGAGAATCGACCCCGAAATAATGCCTTGTAATGTTTGTGATTTTTGTTTTAGTTAACCGTGTCTACTGTGGGTTAAAGGGGTTTAATCAAAGGCACTATTTGAGCTAGGTAATTTTTTGGTGTCCTCCTTCATTCACTACCTTTCTATAAGGAAAAGCTGTGAAGGCACCTAGATAATCATTTACTCGAAGCTTACCGTGATGGACTAATTTGGAGGACCTATTGTTTATTCATGTCACCAAGGCGATAAGAGCCTAAGAGGCTTGGGTATTTAAGAGAGTTCGCTCCACCCTCCCTATGGGGAATCTTCAATAGGAAATCCATTTGACAGTCAGTCATGCACCATAACTCGTTGGCATGTACCTTAAAGTATAAAAAAGGTGCGCTCACTTGGTCGCTCGAACCCTTGAGTGGGGAGTCCTAGTTGTGGCAATCCTTCGCCAGTGGGAGCCTTTGTCTATACCCCCATAAACCCACATGTGAACTGTAGTTGTAGGACCGATAGAAAACACCCATTTATGTTTATGTTTGGGACCATCGTCATTTAGGTTCAGTTGGACCTTTTGTCATGAGGTATGGGCTTGTTGGGCTATTTAAACAAGGACGGGTTCGTGCCTTATGAAAATTGGGCCAAAAGCTTCTAAAATGCCAATGGGCCATTTTGTGTTTAGGCCCCTCATCATTTGAAGTTGTTTAGCCATGTTATCGTAAAAGTGTAAACCTATGAGACCTTTTCAACTGGGACAAGTTTGCACCACGCAATAGTATGGTTGAATACTTTGGAATGATAATGGGCCGACTTATATATTCCATGCATCGCACGCATATAAGCTAACATAAAGTTTTAAAAGACACCATAGATACCCGTTGGGTTAGGGAAGAGGGAAGACTCTTCAAAATTCCATCAGCAAACATGAGCGAATCAGAGAACGAGGTATCCCGTATGTATCAGTTGGAAACAAGTCTCACTAAGGTTACCGAGCAACTACAAACTTTGACTGCCTCTATGGCTATTATGGTTGTGCCCCGTGCTGGGGAGGCTCTAAGAATGTGAGGCGTGAAGAGCCTCCAAACAGGTTTAGTGATGATATCCTTGTTTTCGATGATGATGTGGCTGAGTATGCCGCAGGAAGGATAGCTGGGTCCCAGGCCGAATTGCGGAAACTTTGGGATCAGGTAGAATCGGTTACCCGCAAGATGAGGGGTAAACATGAAGATTTGCTAGAATATGAGGCGATGACTTTTTAAGAGTAGCTGCCGGCTTAGTTCAAGATGCCTAACATAGCCAAGTTCAATGGGAACGGGGATCCGAGGGTCTATCTCCGATAGTATGTTTCTGTGATGAGTTCAGTGGGCCTATCGCAGCGTCAGGTTCAGAAGATGTTCGAGATTTCACTTGAGGGAGCACCTGTGGTATGGTATCATGGCCTTGGGATGAAGGTCAAGGATGATTGGAGGGCATTGGCAGAGGCCTTTCTGAACCAGTATGTCACGGATTTGGAGATAGACTTATCGCTTCGCGACTTGGAGAATACCAAACATAAGCCGGAGGAGAGCTTCAAGGATTATGTAGATCGCTGGAGAAGCCAGCTTCTGAAGATGCAGACTCAGCCCTCGGAGAAATACCAAATCAAGATGATCATCAAGGGCACCAAACCTTCTATTTATGGCAAGTTGAGGAGGACGACCTCCATGATTACTGATTTTCGACAGTTGAGGGAGACTGTCATGGACATTCAGGAAGAGGAAGCGGAGAATATGAAGTTTTATGGAGGATCATTGGGTACCAAGCCCGTTTCTGCTGAGTTACCGCCATCAGAAACTGGCGTTTCTCTAACTTGGGTAGGCCTCTGTCAAAAGTGCTCGAGAATTTGGCGAGACAATGACTCCTAAAATCCTTGGAGACTAGACCACTTCCACACCGTCTACCACCAAATCTCAACCCGAACCTTTACTGCCACTACCACCAGCAAAAGGGCATGACACCGACAGCTGTGCCCACCTCCGACATGAAATCCAAGACCTCATAGACTCCCATAAAATACCTGACCCAGAAAAAGAGCAACCCAACACACACTGAAACCCCCTACCTAACTATCACTATGTCCCACCACCTACCTACATGATTAGCTCTGGCCTACCTGAAAGCCTTGTCCACCAAACCTTTGACCACCAAGCCTTTTTTCTGGGGATTTGGGATAGCAATAGTGAGGATGAAACGGAGCAAGGGAAGAATTCATGGCTGACTTGTCAAGCAGTGATGAAGAAGAGGTGAAATGAATGACACGCAGTGGGCGTTTTTACATTGATATAGCGGAGAAAGGCACATGAATGGATTGAATTTTTCTCGCAAGATAGTGAGACAGGGATTTATTGGTCGACCATGGAAGCTGACTGCGCAAAGTTGGTGAAGCAGTGCCATGATTGCCAGGCACGCGACAACTTGAACCATCTACGGAATCGCACAGACTGTCAGAACCATGACCTTTCTCAGCATGAGGTATCGACATGATCGGAGAAATCAGGCCACATGCTTCAAATGGACACCGCTTCATAATAGTGGTGGTAGACTATTTTTTGAAATGGGTGGAAGCCGAGTCATTCCATAATGTTACGGCAAAGCAGATGGCAAAGTTCATAACCCGAAATATAGTATGTCGATACAGAATTGTTGGGGTTGGTGCTCAGAGCGCCAATTCCCGGTTGTATTTCTTGAGAATACTACTGTAAAATGTTATTATTTTGAATAATATAAGCAGTTTCGGTAATATAATATATCTTTTAATATGGTAAAGACGTAATGACCTTAGAATGACTAGTCATGATCCTGTTGCAAAAGCGTCGCAACTGACATTGAGTTGTATCATGACATTGTCATTCTCAGACAGTTCCTGGTCAAGGTTTACACTACTTGGTCAGTATAGTAAACCTGTTGAGACCGGTACATGTCGTATACTGGAATATATGATTCCAATGGTTTCTCAATGAACCATGAGTCTTGGAGATTCGTATAGATGTGTAGGTGTTTATAGCGGATAAACACTGAACGAATCACCAAAGATTCTTAATGGATGGTACACCAACGTCAATAAGAATCTTCTCAGGTTGAGTAGTACTTGTGATTATTTGACTTGAGATACCACTGTGGGCGCATGAGACATCTTCCACACTTAGATAGCAGTCACGTCACCGATCTATTTAGATCATACCTCCGTCTGTTTGTTGGGTGTAGATAGATCCTCAGGGTGTCCTGTGTGTATGGAGATATGATCCGTCAGTTCTGTGTACAGAGCATAGGTAGTCCATATGATTAGAAATCATAGAAAAACCATGGGACCGTGGTACACTTTAGAAGTAAGTTCTAAATATTCTTTTAGAGATTGCTAATAGAGACGTCGACGGAATTGTCCCTATAGAGATTTGACGTTTACATCTATATCTCTGGGATATATCCAGATACCTGTGACTGAGGAATTATACATTTTCCATGACCTCGACCTGTACGATTCAACAAGTTTATCTGTGGTCGTCATAATTTACGGGTGGATAAATTATGGACACGAAACTGGATTTCGTGACGGATATGTCTGAATCTAGAGAGTCTCACTAATGAAATATACTCGTAGAGCACTAGGGAAACAATTATAAATAATATTGATTATTTATAAAGTCGTTTAAAGGTTAAATGAAAAATACATGTGTTGGGA
Organism: Zanthoxylum bungeanum; assembly: GCA_019454045.1. Taxonomy (NCBI): domain Eukaryota; kingdom Viridiplantae; phylum Streptophyta; class Magnoliopsida; order Sapindales; family Rutaceae; genus Zanthoxylum; species Zanthoxylum bungeanum. The sequence continues at coordinate 9,289 of SKCR01035602.1, read as the reverse complement.
CCTAATAGTCATTCCTAATTTTTGTGTATTTGCATTTAATGTTAGATTTTATCAAATACACATTAATTAATTGTCAAATTGAGATATTCGACTTATATCATAAATATTATATGTATTTGATATTTAATGTAAATAAATACATATATTTAATATATTTGTATTTAAATAATTAATTAATTAATTATTTAATTGTTAAATGATTAAATTAATTAAAATATAAATGTATTAAAGTTATGATATATTGTTGAGATGACTTAAAGATGCCTTTGTTGACTTTAATTAATTCATTAAAGTGTTAATGATCATATTTTTGCATGTTGAAAAGTTGGCATTATTAAAACAAATTAAAAATATATCTTGATATTTTTTCTTTGAGATTTTCGGCCAAGCTAAAATGTCCAAGGGTTGGATATTTTTCATTAACCAAAAATCTTATCCAAAACTCCTTTAAAACAAAACAAAAGAAGCTTGGAAGAAAGAAGAAGAATGACAAAGATAAAATCAAAGAAAGCTTGGAATTTAATGAGTATTTCCAACTTGTCATTAGAGAGAAAAATGTTCCTCTTGTTGTTGGCTTCATCTTGTGATATTCTAAAGTTTTTCTATTCTTTATTTTTTTTGTTTTTGGAGTATGGATGTTTGAGGGTAGGGTTGAGCATGTATTAAGATTATAGAATGCTTATAAGGAGTTAATTAGCATTCTTTTGTTTATTTGATAAACTAGTTTCCATTCTAGAGTTGTTGATCCACTCTTAAATGACCTAGATTTTTTCTATAGTTATTTCATTGTGGTGAGGCTTGATTGGTGTGGAAGAAACATGTTTGAAGTATTGGATTTTACTAATTTGGTCTAATTTGTCCAATTTGATGAAATTGAAAAATTACGGTTTAAGACCACTTCCAAATTTGGGGCTTTTCATTTATGTTGTATATTTGGATATGTATATGATGCATATAAAATCTTATGTTGATTGGATATTATCTTGATGTGTTTTGAACATTAAAAGTGCAAAATGCACATTATGCCCACCAAGGAGGCTCTCAGCCTTTGGCAAGAATTTTTTTGATTTTTGTTGCAATTTGAATTTCAATGTGTAGGACATGTTAAATTCATATTAGTAATGATTTAGAATCACAAAAAAAAATTTTGAACAATTCAGGACTAAAATGAACAAAATTTAAAGTGTTGTGGCAATTCGGTAATTACACAAAAAATTTAATTTATTGTGTAATATTTCATAATTTAATAATTGGATAATTAAATAAATAAGTTTATTTAATTGATCCGAGAAAAATTTTTGAATTTGGAAAATTTTGATTTTCCACTGTTTCGCTGCGTTACCAGATTTCCGCCATAAAACCCCTTCAAAATGGTATCAGAGCGAGTCTGATTCTAGGCCCCCTAATATGATTAGCCCTTTAAATTCAATGTTTAATCATGTTTTCTTAACTTTATACATGCATGTTATAATCTAATTTGATTAGATTTAGGGTGTATGACACTTAGCGGAAAATCCCTAATTAATAAGGTTTAAATATAATTATGTATTTGATGCATGTTATATGGTCCGTCTTGTCAATACGGTTTATGAATATTTCTCTGTGACTACATCCGAGAATGTGCCTCTGCTGTGAGGGTGTAGCCGATAGAGATTTATTTATATCGGATGTATATTAGATACTAGATAAATTCAAGCAAAAGAGGAATCATGAACGTGCCCTAGCTGTCAGGGTTACGCAAGTAGCTTGAGTTTATCATTGACAAGTTTAACCTTGGTACGTCTCCTTGTGGGCCTGCCTTAGCAGTCACAACGAGAAACGACCAGGACCGGAAACCCAGGAGTCACTAGTGAGTGATTGACAAATGAGTTGTCTACCTGATGAATATACGTAGGCGAGACTGTGTTGGGGTTGGTGCTCAGAGCGCCAATTCCTGGTTGTATTTCTGTTAAATACTTCTGTAAAAAATTATTATTATGAATAATATATACAGTTTCTATAATATAATCTATCTTTCTATATGGTAAAGACGTAATGACCCTAGAATGACTAGTCATGGTACTGTTGCAAAAGCGTCGCAACGGAGATTGGGTAGTATCATGACGTTGTCATTCTCAGACAGTTCCTGGTCGAGGTTTACACTACTTGGTCAGTATAGTAAACCCGTTGAGACCGGTACATGTCGTATACTGGAATATATGATTCCAATGGTTTCTCAATGAACCATAAGTCTTGGAGACTAGTATAGACGTGTAGGTGTTTATAGCGGATAAACACTGAACGACTCACCGAAGATTCTTAATGGATGGTACACCAGCGTCAATAAGAATCTTCTTGGGTTGAGTAGCACTTGTGATTCTTAGACTTGAGATGCCATTGTGGCATATGAGAGATCTTTTACACTTAGACGGCAGTCACGTCACCGATCTATTTAGATCAGACCTCCGCCTGTTCGTTGGGTGTAGACAATCCTCAGGGTGTCCTATGTGTATCAAGATAGGATCCGTCAGTTCTGTGTATCAGAGCATAGGTAGTCCATATGATTAGCAATCAGATAAAACCATGGGCCCGTGGTAAAGTTTAGAAGCTAGTTCTAAACATTCTTTTAGAGATTGCTAATAGAATAGTCGACTGGATAATCCTGATAGAGATTTGACGTTTACATCTATATCTCTGGGATTTATTCGGATACCTGTGACGGAGGAATTATACATTTGCCATGACCTCGACCTGTATGGTTCAGCGAGATTATCCGTGATCGTCATAATCTACGGGTGGATAGATTATGGACACGAAATTTGATTTTGTGACGGATATACCTGAATCTAGAGAGTCTCAATAATGAAACATACTCGTAGAGCACTAGAGCAACATTAATAAATAATATTGATTATTTATAAAGTCATTTAAAGGTTAAACGCAAGATACGTGCTAAAGGGGCTAGATAGTCATTTGCCTAATTATTGTGTATTTACATTTAATACTTGATTAATTTAAATACACATTAATTAATAGTCAAAATTAGTTATTTGACTTATATCCTAAATGAATATATGTTTTTAATATTTAATGTAAATATTATACATATATTTAATATATTTGTATTTGATTAATTAATTAATTATTTAATTGTTAAATGATTAAATTAATTAAAATATAAATATCTTACATTAGGATATATTAAGTAAATGATGTTAGTTGCCTTTGTTGACTTAAATAAATATATAATAAAGTTGTATTAAGATATTTATGCAAGTTGATAACATGTTTTTTGAAATGAAATTGAAATGAAAATAATTTGGTAAATGCTTGTGATTTTCGGCCAAGGGCAAATTATTACAAGTATATATTGTTTTCATTTCATCTTCATTTGTTAACCTAATACACTTTTCATAAAACTCCATTGAAAGAAAACAAAGAAAGCAAGTGAGGAAGAAAAGAAGAAACCAAAAGAAAAGCTTGGAATTTGTAAGTTTTTCAAACTTACTATTAGAAAGGAAATTGTTCTTTAGGATCTAGGCAACATCTTGTGATGTTCTTAAGTTATTCTTTTCATTATTTCTTGTGTTTTTGATGATGGAAATTTTGTTGAAAGTGTTGAGTATGTGTGATGAAGAAAGCTTGTAACTATTGTAGTTATAACTATTCTTTTAAGGTTTTGGAAACCATGTTGCTAATCTAGAGTTATTGTGTTGGACAAAATGACCCATAGCGTCACTATTTGCACAGATCATTGTGTTGTTGTAGCAAATTAACTATGTGACAAGGAAATTGCACTCTCATCATTTGTGATTAGATCACCATAGATATATAAATGAAGAGAGGTCCCTATGATTAGTTCCTGGACTGAGAATGATATAAGACAATATCAGTCCCCGAAGGTTTAATCATTAAATATCCCTAGCCAGAGTATTATCGAGACTGGACATCGATAATGCGGAATAGGCTAGTATTGCACTTGTGTGCGTTGTGAGGGAAAAACGGCATAGTTCTCATATATATAAGTATCAGATACTTATGCAAGTGCGATAGGAGGTCGTGTTTCACCGATGGTATGGGAAACAGCTTCGCTCTGGATAGACCCCTCGGAATCCCATTGGTATTATGACTGTGTCTATGGGAGGCCGAAATCAAGGTAGGTGTGTATAGTCTTAACCTCAGACTTACATCGCTAATACTTGCGATAATCGGTAGACTTTGGTCTTGGTGGTACAGGGCTTTAACCGGTTCTGCGTACACCACTTCTGGGTTTATCAGAGAGTCGTAGTGTATTGGGTGTGATGTCAAGACGAAGTATCACTTCAGTCATAGTGGAGATGATGTCACGCAGGATACAGTACTAGTGCTCTTGAGTGATGCGCATCCAATCATGATATTATGACCAGGTCATGAATATCTGATTATAGAGACTAGTTACCAGACATCCGACATGTGCTTCGGACGGGGCAGACACTTATCCAGCCCCAGCCCTAGCACGTGACTATCCAATAATGGGCCGATATACACAATACTACGGTATACTACGCTTGATACAAATCTATATATTCCTGTAAGAATATTTCTGGAGAATTGGGTAGGCATGGCGTTTTGCTAGAAGCCAACCTTGTCTTGTAAATCGGTATAACGTAGTACGAGGTACTTACGTGTTCGGATAGTCCGACGACCGTATTTGCTGCCAACATATCCGGGGATCTCATGGGTCGCTTCCCAAAGATTCACCGATGATGTATAACGCGCACTATAATTAATCTGGGATTAATTCGATGAGAGAGAAAATTAATCTGGGATTAATTACGGAGATATTTTATCTGGGATAAAATATCGTTTAAAGAGAGAGAACATTTATTTGGAATTAATCGGTAAAATAATATATTCGATATATTATACGAAATTAGATTTCGACGCGGAATTGAAATTGGATTTTAATTCGGGCGAACGAATTAATTTAGAATTAATTCGTTAGCGACGTGAATAGTGAATTTGCTAGGCGTAATCACTTAATTACGACGCGACGGAAAATTCGTTAATTTGGAATTAGCGAACCTGATCCCGAGAGTGGTTGCGAGCGCATTCGCATTTCGAATTCGAGTGCGGCACGTAAGTCACATCAAGCGTCAAATCGCTAGTCGCATCAATTGTCAAATCACATGTCACTTTGAGTGATGTGACATGATATGTTGTCACTTTAATAAAGTGACTTGATGTGATAGGTAAAAGTAAAAAGCATTGATTGATTGTTGCTTTTTGACTTTTTGGAATAAGGAAAATGTTTATATATATATGTTTATTTATTTTTGGAAAATAAATAATAGATATATGTAACTTTTTCTCTTCTCTCTTATGAAACATTCGGTCCTCTCTCCTTGGACAATGGCTTCACGCCATTTTCATTTTTCTTCCTCTCCTCTCTCGGCTTTGAGCCAATTTCTTCACTCTTTCTCTCCAATTTTGGTTTGGCGTGAGAAGCATGAAAGAAACCTAGTGCTAGCACACACCATAGGTTATATTATGGTGATAGGGAAACGAATTTGTGAGCATGGAAAAGCTTGAAGCTTGGAGCTTCAATGGTGATGACCATGGCCGAATCTTGGAGGTGCTTCATTTCATCAAAACCCATCAAGATGATGTATTCATGTGTTTTCTTGCTTGATTTCATGATTCTTGGGACCTATATTAGAAACCAACAATGGTATCTTGAGCTATTATCAAGCATGAAAAAGTTAGGGTTAAAATTGGGGATAATCAATTGAAGCATGATTTGGTTAAATTGGATGATTAAGTATGCTTGTATGTTGATGAATTGAAGTTGTGCATGATCAATTTCATGAAATTGGATTGGATTCAATTTTCCCAAATTTTGGGCATGACAAATTGGGTAAAATCAATTGAAGCATGATTTGATTAAATTGATTGATTAAGTATGCTTAAATGTTGTTGAATTAATGATTGATTGAATCAATTTGATGAAATTATGTTTGGAACAAATTTCCCCAATTTTTTGTGTTGGCATAAAGTGACAAATTGGGTAAACTTTATTTTGAGCATATTTTGTGAAATTGGATGAATGAGAATGCTTAAAGTATGTTTAATTTAAGATTGATTGGATCAATTTGTTGAAATTGTGTTTGGAACAAATTTCCCCAAATTGCTTATGATGGCCAAAATTAAAGAACCCTAAATTTCTTGGTAATTTTGTTTGTTTGATCATTGGATGACTTAAAACAATTGGGTAATGTTGTTTTGAAGTTCAATTGGATTGAATTTTGATTTGGAACAATTTTTTCCCTTTTAAAGTGGCTTGGCCGAATTCAATTGAATATGAAATTCATTCTGTTTTTTGTATTTTGATTCATTGGATGAATTTAATTGATTTGGGAATGATGATTGTGGATTCAATTGGATTGAAACCGAATCGGATTAAAAAACCCCTAATTACCGAGAACAAAAGCATGTAAATGGGTTGATTTTAATAATTATGTTGGACACTATTTAATGTTAAAGTGCATGATTAATTAGGCTAATTGATGTTTTAGAAATGTTAATTGGATAATTAATTGTGTATTACACTTAGGTTAATTAATTATGGAATTTGGAATTTTATAAGTTAATTAATTGGGCTTATTTTGGAAATTGGGCCTTAAGGTTGTAATTGGGCTTTTGGGCTTGGTTGTACCAAGTTGGTTTAGGCCAATTTGGTTGGATCCAATTGGGCCCAAAACCGCATCCATAAAGTCCAATTATGACTTAATGGACCTTAATTATTTAATTGGGCCTAATGGGCCAAAATTAATTTAAAGGCTTATGGGGTAACTCCCGGATTGGATTTTAGTTATCAGTTTGACCCGAGTTGACCAAAAGTCCACGCCTTAAGAAATTAATTAAAAGCCCATTGGACTTTAATTAAATAAACATTAGATGTTAATTGGGCTTTGAGACCCATTGCGATTAAATTTGGATTTAAGTCGTAAAGGTTCATTAAATAAGTGTAATATTCAATTTGGAATTGAATAGTGAATTAGTATTAAATACATGTTAAATTGGATTTAATGTTGTAGTTTAATTTAATTCAAGAATTCGTACTTTCAGTACTTATTCGCAAAACGAGTTTGACTCGAGCAAAAATCAAATCGTTGTTTGAACATTGGATGATCACTAATTATCAGACTAATTAATTGGATTAGATTGATTGATAACATGCTTGTATGAATACATGGTTGTGATGCATGAATAATGTATATCGGATGGATATTAGGGTGGGGAATTTTGGAAATTGTGTAATAAATTTGATTTATTAAATTGGACCTGCGTGTCCAGCCTTATCACCTCTATACTCTTTGTATTCTCTTCTCACCTATTCCCCTCAATGTAAATGAGGTTTCTTTAGAAGTGTAGTGTAACGGGTAGAAGTAAATACATGTGCTAGCTTTGGAGAGAGAAAATGAGAGATTTGATCTAGGATCAATGTAAAGTATCCATCCGCATATCATTATTATTTATTTCATATGCGCTTTATTATGTGTTTAGAATGCATGTTTAAGGGTGTATGAAGATGAGACCTTAACAAAGATAATAAATTGGTAGCCAATTGCACGCGAAAAACCCTCGCTTAATATCAAGTGTCTTTCCTTCCATTGAGTGATTCTTACTCAAGATCCGAGATTGGCATTGGGTTGTTGGCCAAAGTCAAGCCCTTTGTCCGTCGAAGATGTGTTTGAATCACGAAGGCTTTGTTCCATATCGGTGTCTTGTCCAAGTTGTGGTTTGTTGGCCAAAGTCAAGACCACTTCTTGTCCATCGACATTGATTACGAAGCTTTCCATGGTCAATGGGTCACACTTGACTGGGATCACTAAGTTTGTTGTGCCAAAGCCAAGGCTTAGTTGATTCAGAGGAAAAAGTTAGGTAATACATTGGATGTATTGGCATATATAAGATATATGTTTAGGATTTGGATATCCGCCTATTGGATCTAGGAATTGGATGGGATCCAATTGATCTTCGAGATCTACCTAGTTAATTATCATACAATTTGTTGGCCAAAGTCAAGATTGTGTGATATTTAACGGGATCCTAGCCCACTAGGAAACATGGTTTCCCGAGTACTCGACAGAGGGTTAAAGGCTCGACGAAAAATAGTGGGAGGCAAGAATTGAATTTGCAATACTCGTTCAATTACTCGCCATACGCGCTCATTCAAATTATTTCGTCGTTAGATTAAATGTTAGTAGGACTAATATTTAAATTGTTGTTTTAATAAACAGTTGGACTGTATTATATTTGATTATATATAATTGGATTATATTAATCAATATATTTGAATTAATTAATTTCAGTTTACAGTTGATTTTATAGTTGGACTATAGTAATCAATGTAATTGAGGTTAATTAATTTAGATTATATTTGATTATATAGTTGGACTATTATAATCATTATAATAAATAGTACCACAAATCGTTGATTAAATAGTTGGAATATTAGAATCAAGATATAAAAATGAAAGATTAGTGTTTAAGACATAATCCTGGGTGAAAATATATTTAAACGACTTTAATTTTCAAATTGGGAATAAATTTCAGGATGGTCCTGGAAAAATAATAAGTTATTTTATTTGATAAAATAACGTATTATGCCTAAGCCCGGAGTTAAGCAAATAGTAGAGCATAATCTTTGGAAGATCATGTAATGATAACTTAAGTGCTTAATCCATTATGTTTGTCATAAATATGTTCACAACTAGTATTAAAATTGATTTTAGATACTTAGTGTGGTACATAAAATATATATATTGATGTTCAGAATCTGTTTTTAACAGGATACTGACTTCAATTGAGATTTATCTGCGAATTGAAAACGGGACGAAAGTCGCTGTTTTAAACCGTAGATACCTGAATTTAGGAACTACCTTTGGTTAGTACTTAAATTTAGAAACTGCTATAATGTAGCTAGTTTGACTAGAAACATTATCTCGATATCGCGTATAACCCGCTGCGGGTTGTACCTTTATATTCTAGAACACTAAAGTGTTTTATTATATAAAGATGATATTGAGATAAAACACATTAGATGTGAATAACAGAATTTATATTTTGAATATAAATAATATCTCAATTATATAACATGACAAATAAATAGCTCAAATTGATTTGATCAGTTAAGAACTTAATTGTGGCATAGTTGTCAGGGACACTGATAAACAAGAATCGTATATCCGCACTTTTGAAGAGCGGATACCATGACTGATTTAATTCCATTCAAATAAAGTCTACGAATCTAGTCTATTTGGGCAAA